>JASCZW010016761.1:0-18142 GCA_034211315.2 Aedes japonicus | reverse complement strand
AAGTACACATTACAGAATTCAAAGCAAGAACTTAAAGAAAGATGTATGGACTCAGCCTTCTAAATTTTGAAGAAGTGCCTTGTCTCATAAGCTCAGTGAATCAAGCAGACCAATGTTTTATGGTCCTGAGTTACATTAGGAGACTCTCTTCGTCGACTTTCTCTTTGCGCTCCTACGGCTATTTCAAAACATGTTCAGGTATTTCTAACATACAGCAGTACAGTAATATAAAGTGTACTTCGCGATCCAATACGTCTAAAACACTTCAGCAAATCGTTTAACAAACTAAATTCATTTAACGAAAGAGAAAGTCGGACGGCAACAGAACCTCTCAATGTTAGCTTAGGACCCAATGAATTGTTCCAGCTTTAATCACAAACTGAAATGAGTAAGGCAACCGGATCAAACTGTCCCGGACGTGAACAAATTAATTCTTAACCATTCTAGAACCAAATTTCCAATGTTCAATGACCAACAACCAGAACTTTCAGTTCCGGCGAATCGAAGATTGGACAATGTTTCACGGGTAAAAGCATTCGTAGAATTCCGTCGCCAATTTAATATGTGTCCAACATGCAACAGGGTAGTAGATCAAGCCACATATTCCCCTATTCAGAATCGAAACTGGCCATCCGGTAATCTAGGAAAAGTTTCCGGAATAACCCGTACAAGTGGTTAATTCATGATTTGGAATGAAAGCCAGTCAGACAGTCGCAAATGTCATAATTTGTAGAATTACAGGGCCATCATGGCCAACTCTTCGTGGTTGAATAACATTTGTGACGTATGCTTTCAGTTGGGAGTTTTTGGCACAAATGAGTCAGAATTTGTAAAGGAACCATCGTGAAATTTTCAATATGGATCAGAGGCTACCACAGAGAGCTGTAACGCCTTCGGTCACGGTTGGAATTCCGCCGTCTTATGTTTTTGGCTTGTGTTTTATATGTTCCATCATCGGACTCCGGGAATCGTTCATAAGTAGGAAGGAAAATGGCTCGTGTTCGCGACCGATTAATCGCGGAAAAAACGTATCAACTGGGACTAAAACAGTTCGACAGCGGCGGTAAAGTGAAGTGTTATAACCGGTGCAGTGGAAGTTGTTGAAATTTTCGGGAAAAGTGCCCGACCCGGGACGAAAATCATTGTTGAATCTTTTCGGGAAGATCACTTTTCTTGGATGGCTTCTTTGCTGTCGAGGTTGCCTTTTTTTGCACGAGAAACGATTGGCGGCTAGTCGGCACCGATACTATTGCTGCAGTGTCGATTTGTGATGGCACCAACACATGTGTTTTGTTGTGAAAACGGATGACCTCTCCCAAGTTGATAAACAGGAGTTTCTCTTAGGTGTTTTGTAAACATGCAATAAGGAAAAAAACTGCTGTCTTGAGGTTTGATAGGCGGTGTTTCAATCGCTAAGGGTTTTTGTTTCGTATGAAGTGAATAGTAAAAATAATTAACAGTGCTTGCGATTGGCCTTATTTTTGTGCCAAAAATTGGGAGATGTCAGCAAGAGGCTGCAATAGGTTTCAAATTTAAGTCAGGTTTTTTAGGAACCTACACAGCTTCTTCACAACGATCTGATAACCATCGTCTTCTAAAATCCCTTCTACTGCTATCATAGGATTTATTTTGACTTAAAGAACTCGTAAAATTCTGTTTTGAAATGCCGTTGTAGGACTCATTCATATTATCTTGTTATGGCCAGTTGAAAAAGCATTTTAAAACTATTTTGCCACCAGTAAACACATTAAACGGCAAATTAGCATTCAGGGAAATCACTAAATGACCAAATAGATTTATAGTAGCCATTGCGAAGATAAATTGGCTTATTAGAACAACAGTGATTTCTTCCAATCGCCATATTGAAATGTAAGAAATAATTGAAATGTGGAAATTCACTATATTTTATACGTAATGCAAATGAATTGTAGATTAGAGACCAATTTCGGCATTCTTTTAGATAACTTCATTGAATTTCATCACTTCTCAGGAAATACATGATTAATTTATGGAATATATTTGTTTCAATTTTGTCTTCGTTGTTGTGAACTTGCATAATTTACGAGGCGCATGAATTTTCGGCTCTTATCGTGCCAATTTTTTTCCCTTAAATTAAATGCGCATACAGTTTGGAGCATAATACGCTGTAAAATACTCCATTTGTTTGGGATATTTTGCTATCAAATAAAATTTCTCGCAACACTAGAACGTTCTTCTTAGATATTATTTACTGCTAAATGAATCAGAAGAGCAGAGAATTGAACAAAGCAGAACAACAAAAACCAACCACGATATCAGAACAGCTGAGGCCATTTGACCGTACGCTGGTTCTCATGGCAGGCAATAGGCCTCATGAAGGCTCTCAAGTGGTCATAACATCGTTCACTATGGTATGGTCTTATAAAGGCTTTTTTAACTGTTTTTACAACCGTCTATAGAGTGGGCCACTTTGCACACATTTCTTTAGATATGCATAGCGGTGGTGTTGGGGGATAAAACAGTTTTGAATGTGGTTCTATCAACAAAACCGGGAGGAGTGCTATATGGCTGGAATAAATTAAAATTGTTACTTGGGTAGTGCTCTCAAAAACGCAGGGTGAAAGTATAATTGTTATCGATCTTGTCCCTATGTGTCTATATGAAAAAAAAAATTAAAACTTGACATTTTATATCATATTGTTCCGCCCCACCGCCTTTTACTAACGATTATGAATCATTAATATGATCAAATCATTTATCAAGGTGAATCCTGATCCATCGAGCCCCCTACTAACCCTACTAAAATAAACTTCCTTCCTGTGACCTTTGTGGAAATGCGTAGGTAAACACGATCAATAAACAGCAAAGGTCACACTAACATTTCTTCCCTATTCCTACCTAATTAAAAGAACTTGGCAGACGCTGTTATTGATTTTTATAGAAATTGAGTCATTAAAACGTGTACAGTGAGAATGTTCGGTTACTCCCAGCCCCATTCAGTTGATTCACTGTGCAGTTTCACTGATTCTGATCACGGAGTAACGGGTGGCAATTAAAATTTTGGAATTTTTTCGAGGCCTCTATGCTCAACAACAAACGAGCTCAGAGAGAAATAAGAGTGTGTATGCGTTAGCTTTTTCTCTCCTCTTTCTGCTAGTATTTTCTGTTTTGTTTATGCTTGCTCAGTTTTGCTCAAAATGCCGTCGAAACAAGAAGTATTTCGCGAGCGCGTTGTACAGTTCTACGAACTGCACAGAAATCTCGGCAAAACGTATACGGTACAACATTTTAAAAGCGAAAATGTTGCGACTTCGACTGTTTACCATATCCTAAGATCCCCAACAACTGCTCGCAAGCAAGGTAGTGGAAGACCAGCCAAAATTATGGACGCAAAAGGACTTCGTTCTCTTTCTCGTGCCTTGAACAACAAGGATTCACTGAGCCAACGGGATGCCACAAAAAAGTTCAACTGTTCTCACCAGTACATCTGCAAAACATTGAAAAGAGTCGGAATAAAGTGCCGAAAGAAGACACGAGCCCCGGAATATACTGATGCACAGATTTCAACGCTGAAATCCCAATGCCGTTGGTTGATTAAAAATTATTCCGGAAAAAGTTTTGTTTTGGACGACGAAAGCTACTTCCCTCTTTCGAAGACGCAGATTCCCGGAAACGATCGATACTATTCAACGGATAGTTCTACTACACCTCCGAACATAAAATATAAGTTTATACATAAGTTTGAACAGAAAGTGATGCTGTACATTGCCATTTCCGAGAAAGGCATTTCTAAGCCATGGTTCAAGCCCTCTGGTTTGGCAATCAATCAAGATGTGTACCAGAACGAATGTTTGAAGAAAATTTTGATCCCGTTTCTACAAAAACATCATGCTGATGGACAATACGTGTTTTGGCCGGATAAAGCGTCATCGCATTACGCCATAAAAACACAATCGTTCCTGAACACCCATTTGATCCCATTTGTACCCAAAAACCACAACCCGACAAATCTGCCTCAGTGTCGCCCAATCGAGGATTTCTTCGGGGTTTTGAGTTCCTTGGTGTACAAAAATAACTGGAGAGCCACGAATTGCAAACAGTTGATTGGTAGAATCAAGAGATGCATTCGCAAAGTTGACATGGAGGCCGTACAACGCTTCTGTTCGGACATCAAACGGAAGCTTCGCCGAACATCCGATTACGGACCGTTTTCAAATGTTCACTAATTTTTTTTCAACAATGGACAATGTATCTTTTATTTGAATAAATCAGATCTTCTTCAACTATGTTTGTCTTTTTTTGACAGCTTGAGAAAGAAATTCCAAAATTTTAGTTGCCACCCGTTAGCAACCATTGATACATGCAGTATCATAAACTGAAAGTCCCCGTTAATGTGGCCAATTCATGCTTCGAATGTGAATTACTCTTGCGACGATCATAGTTTTAAAGGCAATTCAGGGATCAAGACTTTGGGGCATGGAAACGAAAGTAATAAATCACTGCAGCAGGCACCTTATAGTCCATTAAAGTGGCCAAATTATGGTTTCAATGGGATTATTAGCCATGCAACGTATCGATAATGGCAGAACTTCATTGGAATGTTCAGTAATTTTCATTGTTTTTCGACATTTTGAACTTAAAAGTGCAATGTTGAATCGATAAAAATGGCGTTGGAACACTAAACTGAGGGTGCTGATGAAAAACATCTTTCCGGGGAAGCGCGAGTTTTTCGTCTGCAAGATCCGCCTGTATGCTCCGGAGAATTTCCGGAAGAAGAAGTTCGACAAATTTTCCAAGAAGTACTTGGTGTAGCAGGCAGTCGGTGGGTGCAGCAAATTCACAAAGCCGTCCCAGGTAACCAATAAGCAATTGCATATGCAGTATGCAGGCCTAAATCTACATTTCAGATGCTAAAAGCATTATATTAGCGTTATATTAGCATCTTGAATGCTGGATTTGAAATGCAAATTTAACGCTTGTAGCCTTTTTCAATTCGAATGCAAAATAGCATTAATGAAGCATTATCATAGCATTGCAGTAAAGTAACCGTATATCGGGCCAAAAGCGGCATTTATGTTGCTTTTAAGGTGACTTAATTGATTGATAGGCTGCCGGAAAGACGCTTTCGAGTTGCTTATTGGTTACCTGGGGTACATAGCAACAGGCACCATCAACGACCAAATATATAAATAAAATTGCCTCCAGAAGCGCCGGCTGTCCTTCCTCCGGTCTCACGAAGTTGACACTCTGTTTTGTCCGGATCTGGCATCGTGTCATAACGCAAAACCGGATATTGAGTGGAACGATGCCAACGATGTTGTTTCTGTGCCGAAGGTAGCAAATAATCCATACTCGCTAGAATTTCGCCCAATAGAAAAATTCTGGGCAATTTTGAAGGTTTTCAGAAACGACAAGGATTTGAAGAGAGACTGGATGATAGAGTGTAAGAGAGATGACGTAAGTGTTGCAAAGGATTTGATGGGAAGCGTTATGTTCAAAGTGCGGGTAGTCAGCCTAGGAGAAGAGGTTGAATAAACCTTCTTTGGAAAAACATATCGAATATGTGTTTATTTATTTCCTGAGAGTTTCAAAAATACACGACTTAAAATATATTTTTGGTGATCATTTTTGTCTGCTGTATTTTTTTTCGAGTACAATCTTTATAAGACCTTTTATTTGTGTCGTTTAAAAAAGTTTATTATCGACAAATTTAATTTTATTATCGATAGTTCAATTTCATGAGAAGCGTAGAATAATTTCTCGTAGATATAAGCAGTTCAAATAAGAAATTTTAAGGCCCAAACGTAATGTGGACGGAAACGGAACGGAAACGGGAAGTTTGACAGTTGTCGGAAATATCGTCAATATGTCCAATTGGAATCAACCTGGATCTAATCAGTTTTCTATCTGACAATCAGGTTTAGACAGATTGGGCTCTTCCGCTTTCGTTATCACTGCATTTGAGCCTTTACAGACAGAGTTATGGGAATTCATAATTGAACAATTATTCGTAAAGTGACTGGTTTTTCTTTTCGAAATTGCACTTCTAGCATAACCTATGTCAAACGTTGAAGTTGCTATAGTAAGCATAAATTTTGAGCTGAATATGTTGTTTTTTCAAATAATATCATATTAAAGGAAGTCTTTGCCTTAGCTTTTCGATCTTTTTCAATTGAAAGTGAGCAACCGCGTCATCAGAATGCTTTATCTAAAATCTTCCTGTGGTCATAATAAATTCTAACTGTAAAAGTTCAAAAAATGGAATTGGCCCTATAGCCAGTTTTATATTTATAACCCTAGCAGGAACGAATAACTTGATAACTGCCCATGGTATTTTAGAGCGCTGCATAAGAGGTGAAATACCTGAAAAAATACCATAATAATGTTTCCACAATATTACCCGAGCAGGAGACAACAACATATGATTTTGATCTTGATAACCTTGGTATTAAAGAGCTCAGATTAAGAGGTCAAATACCTAATCAAAATACCTAAGAATTGCAAGCAAAATATCTCTCGAATAACAAAACTTGATATTTTGGATACCAGGAAATACCTAAGAATTACTATTTTGGGATTGTCTTACCTCTTGTCTTGCAAATACCAACGCATATCATTTTGGGAACTATTTTATGGTATTATCCTCAGTTCCTCAATTTGCAGCCAGAAGTATTGAAAATTGGCAAAGTTACAAAAGGTTGAACATGGCGTTATTTGGAAGCAAAATTTTCTCGGATTTTTTTTGCTACTGAGTGTAATTGCAAGACAAATATCTCTCGAACAAAACTTATTATTTGGAAACCTGGGAATACCTGTTTGGTATTTTCGTACCTCAGTTTGTCATTTGCATACTCGAGCAACACCGAATAACTTGATAACTGGCCTTGGTATTTATGAGCTCAGATTAATACGTTTACAGGCTTTTTTTTTTGCACCGATATTTCAGCAAGGCCAATATTGGGTGAAAATGGGAAATACTCACGTTGGTGCGTCAACTTTGATGCCAGCTGTAGTCCAAACCACTTGATGGAAACAGTTCAAATTTTGACCACATCATTTTCTGTGTTTTAAGCTATGGAAGAATACGCTGCTTTTATACGCTGCCTAAATTTCAAGTTTATAAATTTTATCAACATGAAATTTTTGTCATATAAGGTTTACACATTGATTATAGTGTTGTCCAATTTTCAGCCAAAAGTATTGATAAATGACAAAGTTACAGAAGGTTGGCAATGGCGTTATATGGAAGCAAAATTTTGCTCGGCTTTTGTTTTGCTACTGAGTGTATTTAGTGTTTCACCTCTTATGTTGTGCTCTTAAACACCGGGGTCAGTTATCAAGATCAAAATTAGGTATTATTTTTGTAACATTCTTCTGCTCCGGAAGCGAACCAAAGTCTCTGAACTGTCGCCAACATTTTCCAAAAAAAAGTTTTCAAGCTCAACCCAACAAATTCCAGGAACTCGAAAAGTGCCAGTCTCGTCTTAGAATAAATTTGTAACATAAAGGTTAGCAACAAATTACTTATCGAATTGTAACTCAAATTTAAGATGCTCAAATTGAACTGAAATAGTTCAAGCAACTTAATGAAGTCTGTAACGCTATGACTAGTGTAGTAGAATAAGCGGATCATTTGGCTCCTCTTTCCTGAATTTGATACCACTTATCTGTTCTGAAAATGTCGAAGAAATGGAAAAAATCCATTACAATAAATTTTGCACTGATTACCCAATTTGGCATTAAAGAGACTTGCTATGAGCTTATCGACTTTTCACTAAAATTTATCGAAAATACTCAATACTAATCGGCAACCTCATAGAATTGAATGGTACGTGACTCGTCCTGGCTAAATTTGGTTTGAGGATCCCATTTGCTCTTTTTTTCCGTCAGTGCACTAAATTTAGAAATTTTGAAAAAGAGTATAAGAACTCCGGTCCTCATAAATTCATATTTCACGCCTTCACGGGTCATATGATGACAAAAACAGAGCCAGCTGAAATATGGCATATTTTTTTGCGTATTTATTTGTTTTATTATTTTTCATTCCATTTATTTCCGAGTATGGAACAACATGACAATCATTCAAGGCTCAATTTGTTTTTCCTTAGATTTTTTCCCCGTAGAACGGCTTTTCTGATCTTCAACTATTATTTTCTAAATGGTTTTCATTTACATGGAAGGTTGGTATGCATTTATAAACAACATATTTTTGTTTAGCAGTATCATGATAAGATCATCCGTTTATTTCAGCTATCTTTAAACCGGGTTTCTCGATCACCCAAATTGCTATCTGTAAAATGTAACTAAAACTTTAAGTAGAAAACCTGTGAGAAGATGTCCTAAAGAATAATTTGTGCCCTAAAGAAAATCATATTTATTTTTGAGGCGACCCTGGCGTAGTGGTTAACATCCATACCTCACACGCCAAAGTCACGAGTTCAGATCTTACCCGCGGATAAGCTACAAAAACACCCAAAAAAGTATTTTAGAGACTACGACGGGAGATGAACCAGACCAGTTGAAAATCCCAATAATATAACAGAATAATATAAATATATTCATTATTAATTAAATTTAATCTATGATAATTGGAATGATCGCATCTGTTATTCAGATTTTGCAGGACTATTTGAGTAATAGTATATGTATCATTTTGCTATTCAGTTACGGTTCCGTTAGTGGATGACAGATATATTTTTGACATACATATATTAAATTCTCTTACATATAAATTCATATATTCGGGATATGAGGGACCATCAGGGCACCCGATTGAAGCTAATTGGATGGAAAGATTGAGAATTGTAGCTCCCGTTTGTTTACAGTTTGTCAATAGATGGCGGACCCTCTTCCCCTTTCATTGGGGTATCCTCTTGCTAGATAGAACGCAATTTCAACCAATTGTTCTACCTTGTTGTTGGAGGAAGACTTTTTAATAATCATTGGTTATTAAAGCTTGACCAATTCAAACAAAGAGGAGAGCTTGTCGCTAGCGGACTTTGTTTCCGCGCTACAATGACTGGTAGTACATGTCATTATCATCATCATCATCATCATCATCATCATCATCATTAAAACTCATCAAAGTACTTCATGCATAAAATACTTGTTCAACCCCTTCGTCCTCCCTCATTGTCACGTACTTTGTATGTTGCCACCGTCAACACTGGTCTGGTTTTTCAAGTTTCGAACAACCGAATTAATCTTTTCAAACTTGATACAAACTTTGCAGTAGTAGCGTAAATTGTAGCGGACTAGTGTTAATCGTCAAAATGTTATTTTTCTCATTCAAAAATGTGCTAACATAATTCCTCATCTAATGAGTTCTGTTTGAAATGTACTTGGTACATCTCACTCGACCATTGAGTCAACATATGGTAAGAAATGCCAATTTACAAGAAATACCTAATGAAATGCATGCCAACCAACAGACTTGCTGTATTGCGAGTGGGTATCGTTTTTCGTCCTCGGCCATCCTTCAGCTGTCTCTTTAATGATCTCTTCATTTACCTCATTAGTAGTAGTACCGAATCCTGTCCGGTAATGACATTCAAGTAGAAATTTTTTTCGTTCCCCAAACAATTATCCCATTCGTCAACGATTGATTAAAAAAAACCTCGCATAACCTCAAATCCTAATTGCATTCAATTCATCAAACCATTCATTTTAGGTGGCCATGAATGGATAATCATGTGGCAATTAAAATTCAATTCACTGCCCGTTGCCGTAATTACAATTCCATCTCCACCTCACCCGGTGGTGGACGATGATGATATGACTAGATATGGAAAATAACCACTTCAAGTAGCACTTACTATTATTGCCCTTCTGCACGCATTTAATTACAGCTATGCTCTATTCTATACGTGCAATCAAATGACTCCCTCCGCTTTGATTTTATCCAATGCACGGTTGTCGCTACCTGCCACAAATGGCGCCATCATCGTCGGCCGACCTGTCAATCAACGTTCACATTTATCATAGAGAGTGTAAGAGAAACTAGGGAAAAAAAACGGAACCAAATCAGCTCAGGAGGGGGTGTTCTTCCTTGTTCCATAATTACCATTCAACCACTCCGTTTCACACTCACAGTAAAAGTGGGACACACTCACACAGTAGCAAATTAATGGAACATGGCTGTCATGTACCCTACACCAACACTCACAAACTCCTCGTGAGCACCTATTAAGTATGCAAAATTTAACGACCACTGCACCACGGTTAGTTCCGCTCTCTTTATCAACGGGGTCTACACAGCTCAACCCTGTCCAGATCACTGCAGTCAGCTTATTATGGGCTTTAAAACCTAATCACATCCCACCGTCGCGAGTCGTGACTTGCTGCTGGGTCTTTCATTTTTAAATCCACGCAGTACAGATTTAGAACCATCAAACTCAGAACTTCAAGCGGAATAAATTCAAGAGGTGTTACTTTCCCATCCATTCCCGGAGCAGGGCAAACTTTCTTATCTAGTAACCGAACTTTCCGTAGCCTCTCACCGCAGCAGTTCCAGCGGAGTTCCGCTCTGTTGTCCTTCCATACTTTACGGTCATCTCAACGCCTGACAACGCGCACTTTGCCGGCCAGGCCAACTTTGATAAACTTTTCTAATTTATGTTCCTTTATGGTGTGCCACTTCTTCCCGACGATTATTACTGCATTATTGCCACGGGAAGTAGTTGTAGAGATGGCAGCTAAGGTGGTGGATGGAGCTTCCGTGGAAAGGGTTTCTTCATGTGCGTGGACAGGTGAAGCACGTATTGCGCTGTGAGTTTCTCTGTTGATGCCGTCGTTTCAGTCCGGTACGGTCATGGTTTTCCACCCACCACGTTAATCGGGGGAACTCCTGTCTACTGCAAAATAGTTAAAGTACAGCAATTTATAACCGCTTTTTGGTTGGTTATCTCGGTCTCTGCGCGCTCGAAAAAGAACTTAAGTTTTTGGCAAAAAGGATTTTTTCCGCCGAAAGTTTTCGGGTGGAAGTTTGAATGAAAAATGCATCTTTTATGACAAAGTTTTGGGAAGTGAAGAATCAGTTGAAAACTGAAATAGGGTGAGTGTACCGATTTTGGCCATAGTTTCAGATTTTTATCAACCCTAATAACGGATTTATGATAACCTTCGAGCATTTTTCGAGAGAAAAGTCTGTTTTTCATAATTATTGGAATTTGAGTTTCAGCAAAGTTAACACAACTTACAATCTGTAAAAAACGTAAAATATCGTCAAAACAAGCCCAAAATGGGAGCATGGCAAAGCTAGTGCGTGTTATTTTTTTTCAATTTCCGAAAACTGCTGTCACTCTTGCTGTACACGTTATTCTTAGAGTCAGGAGCTCCCCACTGAAACCGTTAATGCGGTTAATGCGATGATAGATAGAAGTATTTATTACACTCCATATTGCAGCACGAATTAGATTTTATTGCAAAGTACGTAAAACCTTTGTCTCCCTGATATTTATCACTAGCTGAATGTTGCAACACAAAACAGCGCACAGCTATCCCTCAGATGCTACGAGTACATTGTAGGGTTTCAATGCTGACCTTGATTAATGGATAAGAGACTCGCCCAATACTACTAAAGCTGAATTGGTTCATGATGGTCTCCGTCAAGTGGGTCTTCTACGATTGGATCATCTATTTAAAGGAAAATAAGATTTAGGCAACAAACTCTCAAACTTGGTGTGTTCGTTCCTTTTAATCTATTTGGATTTTTATTTTTTCGAATTTTGAACAGATTCCATTAACGTCCTTTCCACCTATACCAGGTTACTTCATAGGTCACTGGAGTTTTCGTCAATCTCTGAATTTAGTTATGAACCTGGATTTTGTGCATTCAGTTGAATTCGGACCTCGGTTGGAGATTGTTTGTTGTAATATCAGCATTAGTGCCGTTTGAAGTGCCGTAAACTAACTATTTTTTGCTGATATATCAGTTAAAGTTTAGTTGCCAGGAACTCCGTTGTGAAGATCTCTGCAAGCGAACTTCATAAACCCGATCGCCTCTAACTGTGTACAGCAACTTTGGATGATCTCAACAGCTTTAAGACGAGCGCAACGAGCTTGAAGTTGGAGGAATTCAAAAACCACTGATCTTTTTTTGATATCTTCTGATATGATTAAGTGATTGGTTCAGAGTATCTTTTCAGCTTTACCCCCCTCAACTTAATCCAAATCAAGCAAGTCCTGGTTCTGCATCCAAACTCAATTGGATTTGAATTTATATTTCACTAGCTCTTTGAAATTTGTATGGGATTTTGTATGGGAAAACCAGACTTGTTCGTTCTCATCTTTCTAACGCTTTGGTTTACAGCTATCTAATATGATCACAATCTACGCTTACGAAACATTCAGTGTGTTTCTTCTTTATCCAAGACTACTTTCCAATTGCACCTCGGCATAGTTAAATATCAATTGTTTAGCGAGATGATGTTCTTGTGAATTGTTCCGTTGATTGCTCAGCAGGCAACATTGGTGTGTCTGTTGCATAGAATGTTGACTCAAGAATCAGTTAATCAATCTTTAACCTGACGTTCCACCGAAAAGAGGTCTTTAAAACATGGAGACATCTCCTTAGCACATATGGCAACATATTCACCGAAGACCTAGCAGTAATTACCATAAAAACATCGAAGGGCTAGTGCGGTTCGAGTCTACAACCAGTTAAGCTCATACTTTGGGAGAAGAGCCAGGACCTGATTTGGAATCGGTTGAGGGGAGAGGAGCTGGAGACGAATAGTCATTGAGTATCATTTGAATATGACTTTGGATTTTAATTTCAAATTCACTATGACACCTTCTATATACCAGTTAGGACAATGCATTGTTAGGTACAGTTGTAGATTTACTCAAGAATGATAATTATATCATACACACTATTCATAAATTATGCTTTTGAAACATATTATCAGTAAATTTACCAAAAAGAGTCGAACTAACTATTCACAACACTGCTAATAATATAAAGAACAGAATGTTTTTCTGCTATATTGTTCATGTACGTATTTGGTGAGTTCGATCCAAATTGTTTTGTTATCAGAGTTTCAGTCGTTTCATAACCTTTTTTTCGAATATCATCTCACATGCATTGAAGATCTACGGCGTAGCCGGTAAATGCGTCGCTTTTCATGTCCGGAGGTTTCGAGTTCAATTCCTTATACGGTTGAATGTCTTTTCGGGAGTGAAAACTCGTGCGACTGCCCTAAAGCATAACTGTATCATCGAGCTTGTCAAAAACTATTCGAATACTTTAGAATGACGAACAAAACCATCAGTTAAGAAGAGTTACATATCCACAGAACTTGAGAGGCAGACAAAATAGAGGACGTTTAAAGTCAATTAGAGGACGAAGGTCGCCTCATATGTATATGATGACTTTAGATGAAATCTATGGAATTGATAGTTTCAAAATGAGATACGTCTGTTTAAAAAAGTACTCGAGATTTGGTAAGTGTTTTCCTGAACTAAATTACTTTATAAACTAAAGATAAGTCACATCCTGAACTGCGAAATTTTTTTCAAAACTTTGGGATAGATCTCTCCAAAATTGCTTCGAAAATCTTTTCAAATTTGTTGAAAGTTTCTTCCTGAGCTTCTGTGAAGTCCTCTTCTTAACTTCAGGGAAGTTTGTTCCGTAACATTTCTGAGAAATTCCTGCTTGAACTACTAGAAAGTACTCCTTATACTGCTGGCCAGTATCTTCCTGTTTTTACAGAAGTATCTACCTGAACTTCTGGGGATTCCTGAACTTCAAGAAAACCTCATTCAGAAGTTTTGGAATGTTCGATTCTGAAATTCCGGAAAGCTTTCTAGCACTTCTGGGTAGTTTCCAACTAAACTTTTGGGAAGCCTCCTTCGAAACTTCTGGAAAGTCCACTCATCAACTTCAGAGAAGTTCTTTTTTGAAATTTTTGAGAAATTCCTTCTTGAACTTATAGGCAGTGCCCTCAATGGTAAGTTTCTTCCTCGAATTTGGGAATGTTTTTTTCCTGAGCATGTTCTTTCTGATCTTCTTATAAGTCCCCTTCTGAATTTTGAGGAATATTGTATTGAAACTTTGTCAAATTCTTCTTCAGAATATCTAAGAATATTTCCTGAACTTCTGAGAAGTCCTTTTATGAGCTTTTGGTATGTTTTCTCTTGAACTCTGAGAAATTCTTGCTCAAACTACTAGAAGGTACCTCCAGTGCTTCTGACAAGTTTTTTTTTGTTCTTTGGAGAGGCTTCTTGCTGAGCTACGATGCCCATTCTGAAATTCCAAAATGTTCTCTTCTAAATGTCAAAAAAGTAAACTTCAAAAAATTTCCAACTAGCCATCCTGAAAGTTTTTTTTTTCCGGAACGTCCTGAGCTTTGTGGAAATTTGTTTCTGAATCTCTGGGAATTATAGGAGGTGCCCTCCCCGGTTAGTTTTGGGGAAGTTTTTTCCTACGCTTTTGAGAAGTTCCATCTCGAATTTCAGGGAAGAACTCCAAACCCTCTGGAAAGTTCCAAACTTCTAGGAGGTCCGCTTCCTTAAACTTCTTCCTGGAGCTCTGAGAATTCCTCTCCTAATTTTCGGAGAAGTTCTCTCCTGAATTTCCGGGAAGTATGACCTTGAACTTCGCCGATGTTTGGTACTTATTTTTGCGGGATATTACTATTTGAACTACTAAGAAGTGCTCCCTATACTTCGTAAAAGATTCTACCTGATCTTCGGAAAAGTTTTTTTTGTTTTAGTAAGTCTTTTCCTGAACTTCTGGAAAATACCTTTTGGAAGCTCTCCTTCTGATCTTTCTTAGATGTGCCCAAAAACTCTGGGTTTATTTTTTATCTATACTTCTAGGAATCTTGGACTAATTTCTAAACCACTTAACTGGAGGGCAAATATTCAAATCCCTAGTGCAAATGTGCTGAGCTGAACCTGACTTAAGAAAAAAAAAATCAGAGTTCTAAGATTAATTTCAAAAGCTTATCACTTTTAATGTTGTTCTAAGTCTCCGTGAGCCGCCAATTGGGATTGAGAGCCAATGTTAAGTCAAAAGTAATAGTATTCATACGAGAAAATAAAATTTGACTTTTTGTTATTCCGACTCAAGGCGGTGATGGTCCTATTGAATACCTACCTCATCTGGTTGACATTAGCTTGGCAGGCTTCATGTCACAAAGGCCTCTGGTGATATCCACATTAATTTCAATCAGTTTAATAAGCCATTAGTACTGACGCTTATTTGTTTTGTTTTGAATAGGATTAGACAGATTTGGTTTAGTTGATTTCTTAACTTGCTCAGCCAATTACTACTAGCCGATGAAAAACGCGTATTAAAACAAACAAATGTGACAGATCAGTCACTAGTGTCCGAGCGATCGATTGAGGTGACCAACTTGACAAAATATCGTCGATCTCGACAACTTTAATAGCCAAATAGCCCTGTCGAGCAAAGTGACGGTCGACTAGACTTCTATAATTGTCTCCATAGATTCAATGAAAAGCCCAGTTTCTATCTCTGTTTGGATAAATATTTTTTTTTTCATATTTATTTTCCATCGGCCTAATTCCTCATATGGTGACAATCACCGACGCCAGGGAGACGACTCCACCAGCTGGACCCTACCTAACGACTCATGACTATGAACCGGGACCAACGGCTTTACTTCTTTACTTCCCTTCCGTAGGAAGACGTGACCAAGATTTTTTCGCCTCAGAAAAACCACCGACGTCGACTGGGATTGAACCCAGACCTACTGGGGTGCCACTAGCAGTCACGTTTACCACTTCATCACCGACGCCGGCTGGCTAAATATTCAACAACAATTTGTTTCATCGTTGGTGACAAACTGCTTTTTTTCAGGTTAGCTAAACATTTTAAAATATTATCTCTTTAGGAAAAAACAAACTTTGATAGCCCAGCAGCATAGCTTTCCGCTCAATTGTTTTGGAGCCGGGACAAAGCATTTTTTTTGCCTCAGAAAAAATCTCACAGGCCCCGACTGGAATTGTATATAGATCCACTAGGATGCAAAGTCATGATCAAAACAAATTTATTATGAATTTACAAACATTTACTTTCGAATTGCGCTTCGTAACTTGAACAGTATTTTCTGTAATGCCTATTTTTCTTATATGGCGCTTGTTTGCGGTTGTATGCGATATAGCACTATACTTGAATACATTTGGTTGTGTTGTTAAAATTGAATAAACTACTTTGCTGAACACCCAAATTGGAGTTACTTCTTAATACTTAGCGAGGTTTACGTTTATAGAAAACTTTTGAACGCATTTCTAATAGAACAATTAGTTGCTTGTGCAGGAAAAAAAACATAGACTATTTTCTGCTTTCCCAGGACTATTAAGATATTCATATCAACATATTGTTACCTCTAAGTAGCACTCTTGCGAATGACGTAGATTTTATACATGCATGCTCTCTGATGTCAATTCAAATATCGGGATACGAGAGGGACCATCAGGGCACCCAGTTGAAGCCAACTGGATAAAAAGAGCAGGATTTATATATGTTTTGATGCCTACGGACCCATCCACTTCATTTTTGGCATTAATTCAATTACATGATGAGGACAATCAGTGGATTCATCAGAGAAGAGATCCCGGTGCTGTCCGACTAAATTTTCGTGCTACAATCAGTAGTAGTACATATCCCAAGTAACACCAAATACATCTTCTTGATCTGTAATCAAGAAATGTTGTTTTTTAGAAGTATTAAGAATGAAATAATGAACATCTTTTGTCATAAAGAAGCTGAGAGAAAGTTGTCGCAAAACATTTGCAGTTTATGCGATACTCATGTTCATTTCTAGTATACATGACGTAATTTTTCACTCCAATATGACCACAATAGCGAAATAAGTTGATGTTTTTAAATCATCTTTTGGGTAACATAAGAAGTTCAAAAGATCCACTGCATAGCATATTTTTGATTGATTTTTTATCTAGGTAGCATCTCATTAACAAATAGGTTATAACCAAGCTATTAAAAAGTAAAAAGTAAACCATGCAGAAATGCATGAAAATCACGAACCACTTCAACAACCCAGGTAACCAATAAGCATTAGCATTTGCAGTAAAACAACCCTAAATCTGCATTTCAGATGCTATAAGCATTATATTAGCATTATATCAGCATCTTGAATGCTATCTGTTGTAAAGCTGCATTTCAAATGCTATTTAAATGCTTGTAGCCTGTAATAAGCATTTTGAATGCAAAATAGCATTAATGAAGCATTATCATAGCATTGCAGTAAAGCAGCCGTATATTGGGCCAAAAGTGGCTTTTACTTTGCATTTATGGCGACTTAAATGCTTGATAGGCTGCCGTAAAGACGCTTTGGAACTGCTTATTGGTTACCTGGGAAGTGTCAGAGCAACAGATATAAACACATATTGAATTTAAGTGGAAGATTTGTACAATTCTCATTATTATATTTTCATGTGATTTATGGACCCAGCCCAGATTTTCTGTAATTATTTAAAAAAATTGATACATTCGAGTTTATGAACAAAGGCAAATTGACTCAAATTAGTTGCACCGGAATTGCCTCTTAGCACCGTTTCCAACTAAGCGTAAAAATATTGATATATTTGCCACCATACCAAACTTGTTTTGACAAGCTTGCCATTCGAATAATTTAAAAGGGGGTACCGTGAAAAACTCGCACAAACACTCAAATTTTTTAACTTTTCATCATTTGGGTAAAATACGTTGACATTTTGCGTAGACATAGTTTAATGTGTATTGTTCACACTCTGAGAGTTGATTTGATTAGGTGCGACAAAGGTTTCAAAATAACGGCGAAAGAACAGTGCGTGAGCGAAAAAATGTTTTACGAGTATCTTGAGAATAAGGATCTGTCGCATTGTTACATCGGAAAAAAGTTGAGAATCGCGAGTTCCACGGTGCTTGGCATCATTAAACGTTTCGGAAAAAGTTTTAATTGTTGATCAGAAGCAAATATCCGGAAAGAAGCCATCAGGTCAACGAGAACGCTCATAAACCCGTGGTTGGGGTCATTAAACGGAAACCGAATGGAAACTGACGAGACATATGTGAAGGCGGACTTCAACCAGATTTCAGGAAACCTGTATGTGATTGCCAAGGACAAGTGAGATGTTCCCGAGAACCTCTGGACATAGAAGATGTCGAAGTTTGCCAGAAGTTCTTAATTTGGCG
>JASCZW010016760.1:0-18144 GCA_034211315.2 Aedes japonicus | reverse complement strand
CATATTTGCAATAGGAAAATTTAAAAATGGTACAAACGTATTTTAACTAAACGAAAGGGAAGAGTTAATAAAAAGGGGATGAAATATAAAATGTTAAAACACGGAAGCTAAAGACTCCACTCGACTAGCAACACTGGCATTCCACTAGAAATAAATCAACAGCATTCGCAAACGTAGATACGAACCCCCGTCACCGCTGTTCAACTTCGAAGCACCCACAGGCTTACAAGGTACACATCGCTTTGTTGCACAACGTGACAGACGGGTAATGCGTGATCACTGTATGAAGCGCTGTTTGATTGTACGTTGGAAAGTTTGTCGCAAGCTCGCCCACACGCAACGACATCCACTTAGTCGTTTTACTTAATAACATAAAACAAGATTTTTTATCATACTCACATATAAGTACGGAAAGAATCAGTCGAATAGCGGGCTGGGAAGCGCCCGATACATTTGCTAACGCTTCCACCGGATTCAGCATCCTCGTAGCTTGCAGTCACAGATCTTAAAACTGCTCCACTTTTTGTCTCCGATGCGATGTTGTGCACTCGGATGGCCTCGAAATTGCAGTAGGCGACCTCCAAAACTGCACAACTGCTATATATGAACAAAGGCGAAGATCTCTTTCTTCTCTCGCAGTAGGCTCTTGCGCTTTATTTCACTCTCGCTAACCCTTTTATTGATGTATTTTTTCACGTCTGATTTTACCCTGCTTTCTTTGCAATAATCACAATTTCACCGCATTCTCACTACAATATCACATTCGATCTTATATAATTTGTTTTTCGCCACAAAGCGGCTTATTATTATCGTCGTTGCGAATTCGTGCAGAGGCAACGAGGACGGTAGGCCTAAAATTATATCACATTTGCTAATTCATGGCACGTGAATTTAGAGTTGAACCCGAACTGCTGCGAAATATCACCATTAATCGCGCGTCTCCACTGTACACAAAATAAAGATCACGTAAAAATTGACTTCTTTATTTTATTTTTTGACAGAAACACGAGGAAAATCAACCTGCTCTTCTCCCCGAGAAAAGCGGCGAAGCGAAGTATTCGCTCGAACGGCTACACGTCGAAGAAAAGCTATGCTGCCACGAACAGGCCGACAAACACTCTCACACAATTTATGCGACACACATCGAACGCGAGAAGGAAAGCGAAACCACAAAATATGTGCCGAAAAAGGGGGTTGCCCTTATGCTTTACTTCTATGTTTACTCGCGTTCTTCGTTTCCTGCCCTCAGGCGGACTTTTTGTATAGCAACAAAATCGGAACGGTTTTATGCTACTCTTGAGTTTAACTATATTTTAAATGAAAGATAATTATTTAAAGCACCTGCAGTGTGGCGCATGGAAAAGAACTGCGGAACGACAACGCGACAGCAACGCACTCCTACTACGGGGCTCAAAGAAGACTGCCAAGAAAAATCGAAGCACAACAGACGAAACCGAGACTATGCTTTTCAAGTGTGTGTGCGTGTGAGTGCGAGATCGAAACGAGATAAAGTTCAACAAAATGTCAGTTAGAGCAAGTGAGCTGTTTGTGTATTTTTATGTTATGGCAACGGTTGAGGTAGGCTACAGTCCCAGTCGGCTCCGTTGGCAGGCTGTGGGTTTTATAGCATGAGGGGTGATGAGGTACGCTTTACTCTAAACCCACAGCTTAAACTGTGCTAAAACTAAGAAGATAATTAATGTTAATGTCGATTTCTAAAGATGTCCGCCGATAAAACTATAAATTTCGTTCTGTCTATAAATGTCTATATTTACCCAAGTAACCACAAGCATTATATTATTGCTCTTATACAACCCAAAATCAACATCGGTAATGCGGGATCGCATCAATTCAACAGTTGTCAAGTAATGAAGCGCTATAGCAACAATCAATATGCAACTAGCGATTTGAAATTGGATCACTGTTGTAGAACCCCTTGGTCCGATGTACACCTTGAAGTCAGTACCTTGCTGTACATATTTGCGCCTTTGTTTTGATTTGCTGTGTGATTTTGACAGAACATTGGAGAGTGTGTTTGTGTGAGTTCATTATTAGGGGCGCATTACTAAGCATGGGACCGAGCTTGGGACCGATGTGCTAGTACTGACTGAGCCAAGAAAAAAATCGTTTTTGTATGGGACCTACTGGTCTTAGAGTTAGTCTATGGCTATAGTACTTTCAAAATATAATTCTAACAGGTGTCGTTGATTCTAGAAAAATCGTAAAAACCGTGAGTCATTTTTTTTCCACCTGAAATAGGGATGCATAATTGTCCCACTATGAGCAATTTTTTTTCTAGTGGGACAAAAATGCGTCCAATTTTCAAGTGGGACAAACCGACTAGGCATTTTTCCGAAATTGATTATTTGTAAGATGGGACAGTAATGCGTCCACCGACAGTATGTATGCATGCTATTACAGCCTCGTGGTTACATAGAACTTCGAACTAAAGATATGCTATGGTTGCAGATTCCTTAAGTCGAACCTGATTTATTTCAAAAATATCATACAATAGTGATCTTAAGCCTACATGTTGAATTCTCGATTTATAACAGTATAAGTATATAATCCTAGAAGTTCTTATGTAATTGTTTGGAACTTTCTATAACCTATTAAATACCGTTGATTTTCTATCATTCGGCCTTATTCTACACAGAGACAAATTTGATAGTAAATCTTACCATTATCGGGGGTTAGGATGACTATTGCAGTATAATGATTTTGAACCGACTATGATCATGGTCAAAACGACCATTAAAAATAGTTGATTCAACATTTACCATAATGTCGGAATAGTCCTTGTTACCATGATCATAGTCAAGAATGCTATGAACGTGGTAGTTTGTCAATTTTCATGGTTATTGTAACAATCAACTAGCGATTTCAAATTGGTTCACTGTTGTAGAACCCCTTGGCCCAAAGTACACCTTGAAGCTCGCCTTGAAGGCAGCACCTTCCTGTACATATTTGTGCCTTTGTTTTGATTTGCTGTGTTATTTTGACAGAATATTTGAGAGTGTGTTCGTGTGAGTTCATTATTAGGGGCGCATTATTAAGCTTGGGACCGAGCTTGGGACCGATGTGCTAGTACTGACTGAGCCAAGAAAAAAATCCTATTTGTTCGGGACCTACTGGTCTTAGAGTTAGTCTATGATTATATGTAATAGTCATCTTTACCATGATTTAATTATCGGTATAACGATAGAATTTTTCTCAGAGTAGGTGACGCTAGATTCGTCGTTGAAAAGGTTATCTTAGTTTTATTACCCTTACATTCTGTGTCACTTTCAGACCTGTGAATTTTCTTTATGCTTGCACATTTGTCTCTATTTCGTAAATCGGGTCTGAGAGGCAACTCAAGATAAATTGCAACATTTGTGCTGTTTCCTACTTAGGTCATATCCTTGGCTTAAGGCCAAACAGAGAAAGGATATTCTTAACATAATCGCGCCTGCTCATTAGCTGCGCGTGGGCGTGTTTTCTTATCTCGGGTGCGTGAAGCGTTCTCGCCCGAGTGATGTAGCTTATTATGTAAACTTCTTTTCGTCCTGCTTTTCATTTCATATCCTTGCATTTAGAGTCCACTTCGGGATACTCTTCTATGACGATATGGATGGCTTATAACCTCTTAATGCTAGATCGAAATTAATTGGCACGCGGTGACAATTCTGAATACTAAAAGTGATTTCGTTTTGAATTAATTATAAAGAGACCATGGAAACGATTCACACAATTAATCAATTTGAATAACTATCTAATTATTTCAATCAATTTGGATATTTATCTAATTATGGATTCATGGTTTTTGTTGACCACACTGGACTCAGCACACCTTCCGTCATTCACTATGGTCGACACTTCAGCAAGTGGATTCTGCAACCGCACTGACAGGTACGAGTCTGAGTGTGAATGAGGTTAACACATTCGGTGCAATGATCTATAGAGAGCACATTTAGAGCAGCAACATTCAGAAGAATTATTGCATAATTATAATTGTACCCAAGATAATCGAAAGGAACTAAACGTAAGTCAGACAACTTGTGAACTATTTTAAATCTACGAACAGCATGTAGAATATGTTCTTTACAACACTTAGAAAATAACACCGAACTCGGTTCAATTTTCTACCGAACCACATCGGCTACCAACAAGAAACCGAATAAATCGTTTATATATACTGTTTTCGGGTGACTTTTTAGAACCAAACCCGAGTTTCGGTTACTATATGATATATTTGACAGATAAAATGAAAGATGAACCGAACAGTACTGTAAAACGAGATATACAAGAGTTCGGTTTATAGTGTACATGGATTGCATTAACTTGTCCTAACAAAATTCAAATGAGTTTTTTAATACGTTTTATGTGCAAAGGTGCATGGATTTTATTTTTTCATAAAAAGGTTATTATTGATTTTTTTTGTTTCTTTTCATGTAATAAAACGAAATAAGTGAATGGAAGAGGTTTTATTTGTATGTATTTTGCCGCTTTTATAAAATAAAAGTAATCATATCATAAAATGACCAATTGTCAATAATGAACAAACTCACTAGGAAGGATACTGATGATCAGTTTCATATTCTCCTCGAATCCAGTTTCCAAGATATGATCACACTCGTCTATAATCAAACACTGCAGATTCTTGAACAGGAAATTCGGTATCCCTTTCAAATTATCAAGCAAAAGGCGTAGCCACCACATTATTCAACCGTTTTTCCCAGCTTTTCATTTTCCGTATGCCGACTGGCACCTCCTATCAACAGGCCATAGGTGTGATGTTGATGTGCCATCAGTTCCTTCAATACTCCGAAAATTTGCATCGCCAGTTCCCGCGTAGGAGAAATGATAATCACCCCGGTTCCATTACGTAGTTTGAACTGCAACTTATTAATCAACTTCACATCCGGAATTGGAAACGCCAACGTTTTACTATTGTCAGTCTACCAATCAAACCAATCAAATCACGCCCGTCAAGCAGCGGCGGAATGGCTTTAGCTTGAATGTCGGTCATTTTTGTGAATCTCATTTCTGCGATCACCTTCAACGTATCGTCCGACACCTTATCACGAAGCGAATTGAAATTCCTGAATGCCTAGCAGCATTCCGTATGCACTGCTGCTTTCAACCCGAGACGCTTCTTGTTCTTCAGCATCACCATCTTCCACCGGATGACCATTTTCTTCATCATCACTTTGCCTCGGCCGCTTCACAACTATAAAAATAGATCGATCAAAAATCCAGAATATTCATGCTTTCATAAATAACTTACCGGCTTCGGCTTCCTGGATCTTACATTTCTTTTCCTTCTTGTTGACCTTGGAGGATTTTGGTTCAAGCTTAAAATTTTCCTCCAAATCCTCAACGGATGCTGAACAATCGCTTTAGATAGGCCTGTCGCTTTGTTTCTCAACTTTGTTTTCTGCTGATTGTTTTTCGCGCCCGGTTGTTTATTTCGTTTTAAGTGCGAAGATGGATGGAATAGGGCAAAGTGAAAACACACTTGAATGACATTTCTCGCTTCATTGAAAATTATGTGCGGACCACATCAGTCTCGATGGAAAACGAATTTCGAAATGTCAGAAATGAAATTCAATCAACCACAATGAAACTCAATTACCCGTCGGGATCGGAAAAATGCAAGGGCAGCCCAGTCCAGGGTAGTCTTGCACAACATTGCTAGCATCTATTCCTCTGGGACGATGATGAGGGCCCTGGTTGTTCCATGTTTGGATTAGGATTCAAAATAACTTAATAATGAAAAATCATCACAAGAGATGATATTCAGAATTCATCAAATGAAATTGATGCTTACCGATTGATAATCAAAACAACAGTGACAGCAGATTTTTGACCAGCACATAGAGCCGACTTCATGCATTGCAGCAAACAAAATTCAGTTGGCATAGAATTGACAGCGGTAACCATGCTAGTTTTACAGTTATGGGCACTTTGTGGGTTAGTCCACTAATCTCCAAGGTGGGTGAAAAAACACCCATTTCTGAGTGCTTTGATTTCTTCGTGATTGCCATAAAAAATACAAACCAAACTAGACATTTCAAAAGCATAACAAACAACAATGGTAAGTGAACACCAAGATTTTGGATCGAGCAGTAAAATATCGGATGAAACTGAGCGTATCAAGTGTTGGATTTGCCCGGCTAAGTTCTTCGATAATGAGCAACGTTATCAGGATCATACTGAAGTAAGTTAAAGAAAAGCAAAAAATTAAAGTACCTTATTTGCCCATGAATTGTTTGAATTGACACAGTTTATTTTCTCTGTAGAAAATTCACCAAGGATTTCGCTTCCGGTGTGAAGAATGCCCAGACGAGGTACTCTTCGTCAATATCGCCGACGCTCGGAATCACGTGGATGACAAACATGACATCAACCTCCAAAAATGCCCCATGTGCGAGTGCTCTTACAACGAGTACAGCTTGAGAGGACATATCACCGAAGTTCACGGCGAAGCTCGTCGTTATGAGTGCAGTCTTTGTGATGATCGTAAATCATTTGATGATCCCGATTCCTACGAACGGCATATTCATGTAAGTACCACTTCCTTGGACTGACATTTGTTGAATTTCATTGTTTCAATAATTCCAGGACGAACATCGAGGCTTCCGGGTCAAGTGTCCCATCTGTCATCGGATGTTGAAAAGCAAACTGAAACCACACATCGACTACATCCACTCGGAGGGGATGCCCAAATGTTACATTTGTGGCAAAGAGTACAGCAACAAGTATAAACTCATGCGGCACATGAAGTGCCACACGGATCCGAGGGAGCCGGGTGCCACCGTTCGGTGCGAACGTTGCGACGAAACGTTTGAAAGTGTCGCCAAGCTCAATTATCATAAGGCAAAGCATCAGACGAAAATATTTCAGTGCGACAAGTGCTCGAAGATGTTCTATCGCCATGCTGCTCTGGTGCAGCATCAGAAGGTTCACGAGGAAAGGCGAGACGAGTATTGCTGCGGGATATGTCAAGGAACATTCAGTGCCGATTCCGCGTATCGGAAGCACATGGAGACTCACGAGAAATCTAAGGAATCGGGTGAGCAACTTTACTGTGAACAAACGAATTCAAATCGTGAGACTATTTCCGAACACAACGACTGAAAACATAAACTCGACAAAAAGTTTTCATAAGGGCCAATGTCGCAAACGTAAACAATGACTTTTTCCGCAAATTTCTCGAGAATGCTAACTTAATCATAGTGAATTATGACGATGATTGTACAGAACAGGAGTTCCCCTTTATGATAAAAGTGGTAGTTTACTTGAGCGAGTTAGTATTTTCAAGAAATTCGCAAAAGAAGCCATTGTTTACGTTTGCGACATTGGCCCTTATGAAAACTCCATGTCGAACTGTTGTATGTATTGGAAGCCCGGGAAGAAATTGTAATGTCAATTGTACATACTTCGGAAATTTTTTGGGGAGTATGTGATGTATCACTTTCCAAACCCGTTAAAAGTGTGCCTTAGACCATGTTTGATATTCACCCTGATTTTACCGCTAACTTGCACTGAATGCATCGCAAGATGTTCTTCGTATCGGGTCTTTCCTTTGACAACAGCACTGCAAACCGAGCAGGTCATCTTCTGGTGAACGTACTTCCCTTTCATGTGGTAGTACAGGCCGGCATTAGTGGCGAATTTCCTATCGCATTCCTTGCAATCATAATTCTTCTCCAGCACTCGATACGGATCGTGTATTTTCTGGTGAGCGAGGAGGACGTAGTTATGCTTGAATCTTCTGTCGCATAGCTCGCAGGCGAATTTTCCGGACGTTCCGGGAATCATACGTCTGTTGGGTTGACCTACATTCTTCAGATGCGACTTGATATGAAGGTCAGAGGCCTACTTTTCGTTTGAAAACTCTCCCGCATTCTTCGCAGATGAATTTTCCAACCGACTCATGTGTCGTCAAGTGCTGCCGCAGATCGGTTGCCAAGTGGAATTGTTTTGGGCAGTGGGGACATTTTCTCCGTGGGTTCGGTGTGCGATTTGAGCTGTAAGTTATGAGCAATAAAGATTTAATTTTTCAATGAACCTCTTGCCCCGGCCAACATACCCTATGGTAACGCATCTGATTTCGGTTTGTCAAACTAAGTCCGCAAATGTCGCAAATGACTGGATTCGCCTTGTGTATCTTGGCCACGTGATTCTGGAGCAGCGTTCGATTTCGGAATGATTTCGAACAATACCGGCATCGAGATTGCACGAGCTGCTGCACTGCTGGCAGCCTTTTTCCCGCGCTTTGCCACCCACTTTGCACTGCACTCCGGTGTGCACGACCATGTGCTTCCGGTTACGGAAGGTTTTCCCACAATCAGGACATCGAAGGTGACGACCGTCGTGATCTCGCTAAAAAAAATCCATGATTAATCTAACTTCACAAATAGGTACGGTTGTCGACTTACATGAATATGGGTCCAGTATGCATTCTCGTCATAGCCCTTGTGATCATCGCACAAAATGCAAGTGTTTATCTTTTCCATTGCTCTCTTTTCCTGATATGATGATTCTCTATGGTCTTCTAAAATCTAAAAAAATATACAATTTAAATCTTTTGCTACCCGTCTTACGACAACCGGAACAACCACCGTACTTGATGACTATCTAGGTGCCTAATCATTCCTTCCTTCGATACGAACTTCTGTCTACATTCCAAGCATTCGAACAAAAGCCGTCCCATACAGATCTTTTCGTGATCCAACTTCTCGCCCGTACCATAGCCCTCCAAGCAAATGACACAGATATGACTGAACCCGGCATGTTTGCTTTGCATATGATCCTCAAACTGGTTCACGCCCTTGAAGAACATTCGACAGATGGGACATCGATTGACCTTTTCCTCGGGATGGCATTTTCGCATGTGGTCCGCTAAAGATCTCCTAGTTGTGGTTCGTTCGTCACAAAGTTTACATTTCTCTTTCAACTTGCCATTCTCTGGGGGTTGATTGTCTACCATAGTTGGGCTAATAACTTCTTCCGCGGTCGTTGCACCGTCGTCGATTTTTAATACAGTCGATTCAGATTTAATGCTAATATCATCGCTTGCGTGTTCAATGCTGAATTCTTCTTCGAAATGAGAATTGCTTTGGGTATCAAATTTAGAAGAGGAATCATCACTGTCACTGGATAGATCTCGCTCAAAATCTTTTGTAAATAGATCCGTTAGACATCGCACGCAGAGGCGATACTGCACCATCAATTTCACGTCAATCTGAGAAGTAAACATTATTTGAATATTTCGATCTTTACAGCTGTAAGCATTACATGAATTTACCGGAGTTAGATTCGAATCTAATCTGTTACAAATTGTACATTCCATTTCGAAAGGTAAACTAGAAAAGTAGGCAACAGAAAACTGAATATTCTAACGACTCCAATGTTTACAAACAGTGTTTTCCTTTTTCAATACACATTCAATTTTTACATGTGTTGATGCTGCAACTTCAACTCACAGCATAGATCATTGCACGATGGCGTCATCAATGCAATTTTGACAGTTCAGGGAGCTTGTTTACTTGGACTTGGAATATTTTCGGTGAGATCGGTTTGAGATTTTGTGCTCTAAATTTATTACGGTTGAAGTAAAACGGCAGGAAAACAGACACCAGTACTTATTTTAACATCGTTTCCCGAATCTTATCGTACAGAGTCCGGAATAAGTAAATGCAAATTTTTGTTTGAGCGGTTCAAATTCTAACACCTTGTAAACAAGCTCCCTGAACTGTCAATAAAGTGAGGTTAATACATTCGGTGCAATGATCTATTTACTTCATACAGTCCCGTTTCATTTTACTCAATTTTTGAGTAGAATTGTATACACAGAGAAAACAAACAACTCAAAATTAAGTCTTTTTCACTCATCTTGACAGCTAAGTGCAACCACTCAAAATTGAGTTGTCTAAGAAGTACATACTTTTAAGTACCTTGGAAAGACTTCGCTTTGGGTGAAATTAAACTGTTCCTCGAAAAGTCACTATTGGGTAGAAGTAATCCAAAATTAGGTTAAATTGGTTTTGTTTAAATAGGCTTATTCTTCCAACAACAAATAGGTACGCAAATTGTTTTAAAATATAAATTTAATGTGATGATTTTATTAATACTCATTTCATACAGATACTGGATACAGATGTTTAAGAGGCATTATGAAATTCCCTAATGCGCAAAGTTAGCTCTGTCACTTTAGTACTGGTAGAACAATTTTTTATATTCCAAACATTGATGGCAACAAGATCGTAGAGTTTTCGAAGTAGAACTGGTACGTTCATACCCAAAACTGGAAAAAGTTTCAGCAATACATCGATTGCTTGTTCTCCTGAGTGTCCACATCCAATAACATGATCTCCAAAGACAACATAAACATCGCCGATTTTTAATGTTTCCGCGCAGCATATAATATGCGGAGGCAAATCATGATGAGCATATACATAATTTTGAACTGCGGTCGTGTTGCTTATATTATCCTCTATCTGTAAATAAAAAATCAGACGAATGAGGATTAAAATGTTGAAACTATTCAAAAGAGCTTTCTTGTACGTTTGCACATAATTCTAGGGGTTTTTTTCATTAGGGCGAATCTGCAATTGAGAGACTCTCTTTGATTACTTTCTCTTTCATTCATATTCCATTCAGCGTTACGTTTTTCATTCAACTATTTGTAGAGTATGGTAGCCAGCACTGTTGTGTTTCTATCTGTACTAAAAAATCTCTCAAAAGATTTATAATGGCGCTGTAATAAATGAAAGAGAGCAAGAGAGGAGAGAGCCTCTCATTGTTAGATTCGCCCTTTTGAAAAAAAATCCTAGAATTGTATAAAAAATGTTAGACAATTTTTTGACAAATATACATTTAGAAAAAACAACAACCTTTAGCCAGGAGATCAAAGGCATCGCCAGAAATTCTTCGATACTCATGTTTTCTTCCATTTTTCTTTTGATTCCACAATTTGTCATCTTTTTTAAAAAACGGAGAGCACCACGAATGTGAACTGAAAAATAAGACATAAAGACATGTTAATACAAAATCGAGTAAGGCAATATTTAAATTTAAAGTAGATTTAAATTTTAAAAAAATAGGTAAAGTATTGAAACAATAATGCAATAGTTTACCGTCTTCAACTGAGCTCCAAGTATTTGTTTCCATAAGGAGACCAATTTGTAAAAAAGTACTCATGCTGCAATCCTCGTTCATTCCAGGATATAACCGTTCAAAGGCCTGCTGAACCTAAAATCATAAAAAATTAATCAGTCTCTAGTACCACCATAGTACAACCATGCATCGGTTTCAGTAGCTTGTTCGCAGCCATACCTTATTTAAATTTGACTAGTATGTAAATCACCGTAGAAAAAAATGAATTTATTCAGAATCTTACCATTAAACCATTGTAGGATAACAAATGGGGAAACATTCTCAGAATGGAGTTGACTCGGGAGTCTATAGAATCAATATTTTGCTTTAAAAGCCAATGATGCAATATACTGCAATGAGCCATTTTTTCCGAGATTTCGCGAATGTTTTGTGGTGATGGCGTTAGAGTTGCTATGTATGATGCGTTTTCATGGATACCGACGGGCAATTCTATAGGTACATTCCTTGGTCTTTGAAATAACCTCTCCTCTGATGGCAAGTCCTTACGCATATTACCAACACGCGTTTCAATAATTCCACTATGGGATCCCTTTCCACGGCCTTGGTTTCGCCAGAAAAAGTATGACTTAAAAAAAATATCAAAATAAACCATTTATATAATTAATTAAGAATGTTTTTTGAGGAACCTCTTTAGGCGCATCTTTATTAAGTCTGGTGCTTTCCAATTGTGGAAAAGCTTCGACAATTTTTAGGGCCAATTGATGCTTTTCAAGCCACGATGGATATCTGTAATATAAATAACATAATCAAGCAATGAAATTTTAAATTTTCAAAAAAAAAACTTAACTTTTATGTACATGAATCATACGGTCGAAATAAAAATTTGTGAGAATTCTGTTCATTCTTAAAATTTCCTTGTTTTGCGGTATAGCACCATCGTTAAGAAGCTTCAGTGTTCGCTGGAATTTTGGTACCTCCAACAAAATCGATTGAATGGTCTGGAATAAATGTTGATAACATAAATTACTCTGTACGATAAAAAGTACATAAATGCAAAAGATTCAATAAATATTTTGCCAATTTGCAGTAAAAAAATCTAAGCTGTAAATCAAACTAGCGATCACAACTACCAAATATTAAGTGTATTCATATTTACCCTCTCATGCAACAGATCTGTGCCCTGCTCAGTTGTTGTCTCCAGCTGCTTATTTTGAACTTCTGCTTTCAACTGATAAATTACACTTAGGATGAGTTTTCTTGGGCCCATCTCCAGTATGCCCAATTCCGTTAAGTCATTTCCATCCAGATGTACTAAAGACTCATCATTGATTAGATTTGCTAAAATAAAATATAATATATAGGTTTTAATATTTTTTATATCACGTTTATAGTCCCAGGTTTGTAGTATGAATAAAGCATAAACCTAAATAAGTTCAAACTGAGTACTTATTTATCACTTAATGGGTACGTTCTAACTACGGTACATGTATAAGTGGCATTAGCCCTTTTGAAATGTATGCCTAGAAAAGATCTTTCAAAACAAATAAATAAAATCAACCAAAGGCTTAGAACAGAAATTTTCATGTATTTTAATTAAAGAAAATAATGTGATTACAAATACTTAATACTAACCATCATAGTATTTTAAACTTATATAAAAAGTCGAATCATTTTTCATTAGTTTCCACATATTATAACATTTACGAGATAACAATTTATCCTTGGTGACTCGAATCAAATTTTGAGAAAGCTTGACTTCAAAAGCAAAAAGTGTGGTATCAAACTGAATGATGTCCAATTCTTGAATTATGGTAATTATTTCATGTTCATGGTTTACCATTAATAAAATTATGCCATAATAGCTTCCAGTTTGTTTTAGATACTTGACTACATGTCCTGGACGGAAATCGGTTTTATTTATTTGCAAGTGTTGAACTACGTTTATTTGTGGAGGAAGATCAAAAAGTAAACCTGATGAATCAATAGTGCCTTTCTCTATCTGTGTGGATTTAATTATTAACGGATTATCAAGAGTATGAGTATGATTCAAAATAGCGTTAATTTGCTTGAAGGCCAATCTCTTAGTTAAGCTCAATGTCAAATTTTTGTAATTTCCACAGGTTTTTCCTTGGCCCTTGGATTCTTTGAACTTGGCCTCATACAACAAACAACTAGCATTATAAAGAGGGCCATTTTCTATACAAGACTGTGCGTAATGAACAATGTGATGCATTTTGTTTATAGCAATTGATGATGAAAAGCATTCCTTGAAAGTAGTATGGAACTCTTGAACTGCATTATTAAGATCATTAACCATATCTTTAGTCAATCGATGAGAAAAACAAGTGTAACTTATGAGAAGCAGTGATGAAAATAATTTTTGCAATTTTAGATCTATCGAAAGAACTTCATCAAAAATAAATGGGAATGCACGCATTAGTAACCAAGTCTGAGATGCAGTTTGGCTTAAGGCATTTGTTTTTGCATTTAAAATTTGTTGTGAAAAGTTTGAAGAGGGTTTGACAGACGTTTCACAGTCTCCGTAATCAAATGTATCAATAAGTTGATTGATTCTTTGTATCGTAATTATTTTGCACTGCACTGCATGCCTTAAAATTAATTTTATAATCATTGGAGAAATACCTTCCAACACATCATGCATCGGATCAAAACAAACCGTGTTAGGCCATCTGAAAAAACGCAATTCATGGAAAACACAATTTGATCGTATTCCGCATTCTTTTGAAGTTTTTTGCTGGTTCAATACGGCTTCAACGTCTTTTTGTACGTTATCCATTGTCCTATGAGTAAAATAGTCTCCAAACTTTCCAGATTTCAGATGCCGCCTTGTAATAAAACAAGATCTACAGAACAGGTTGGCTGAAGGTCCAATCAGCCCATAAATCTCGTGTATGGCTAAAGTATCGCCCAAAATATTTACAAGGACTGCACGTAATATCCAGGTTTCTGATGCTGTCCGTGTTACAATGCCATTGGGTGATTCAAGTGCCCGAAGATCTTTGAGCATATCCTTAAGCACCACTGCATAACCATATTTTTTTAACACGGTCGACTTTACCATCAGTGCCAAGTAAATTCTATCCAAGGAGGAATTTACACGTGAGTCGAAATTTTGTATTTTGAAATAAAAGTTTGTCAACTTGTTTTTTCCTTTTCGCGATCCTAGAGGGTTCAGATACTCTACTTCATCAACGTGCAAAGAAAGTCTCAACGCAAATGGATGACTTTGCAGGAAGGGATGCTGTGAAAAATGTTTGCCGTCTTTGAAGGATACTATTAAGCCGTCAGATGTAGGTTTTTCAGAATCAACCATGGATCGTGCTTCTGGATTTGCCATGATCAAACGTAATGTGTTTGTAATTGGGATGTAATGCACTACGTCTTTGACAATTTTAACATTGGGAACAAAATTTGCAAATTTTACCCTTTTTTGAAACTTTTTTCCTTTTGATCTTCCCAACAGAGTACTATTATTGATCCTTGTTTCTCCTAAAATAGTTTCTATTGGTTCTGGAACCGTACAATCAGCTTTGGCAATCAAGAAGTTAAAATTGTCTTCGTATGTGTGCGCTGTTTTGGATATATCAGGTATGAACAACGAATTAATTAAATTTATAGCAGGTTCTTGGTCGAACAAGTACTTTTCATGTACTAAGAATGTCTTTACTTGGGACATAGTGTATCGTTGGCTCCAATAAATAAAGAAACTTTTTCACTTTCTTTTCGGAAAGGAACACATCACACCGAAGTTCTGTAATCATATCCATAAATTTGGCAGTTATTTCTTCTACTGACAAATCATTTTCATAAAACACTGGGTTTTCAATTTTCGTTTCTACCATCATCGGATCATCTTCTAGAGTAGGAACTATAGAGATTGACGAAACGGTTGATTCAGGATTGCTTCCTCCAACTTCTGCGTTGTACTGAGCAAGGTTATGTGTAACGAAATGCTTTTTTAAACTTGTATAAAAGCTAAAACCCGAGCCACATAGTGGACATTTGAGTGGAATGGATGATTTCCGGCTTGTTGTTATCCTATGCACCGTAGTGAGATGCCGCTTAAACATTTCTAAGTCACCAGTGACGGATTCACCGCATCCATCAACGCAACAGTTCATCCCTCAAGAATCAAAATTAAAAATGTTGGAAATCTAATATTTAAATAAATTGATAATACCTACCCACAAGCTTTTGGTAGCTTCCCTCGTCAATTTTTTTCTTTAGTTGCTCCATTACTATTGACGAATAAATAATCACCAATTCACGAATTTTTCAAAAATAATAAATAAAGGTTAACCGAATTCTTCCGGCAGAGAACAGCACATTAAGGAAAATGGCGCACAGCTCAATTTCTTCACCAAAATAAAAAGAAACTTTTTATTATGTTCTCTTCACAGGAGAGAAAAGGAAACAACTCAAAATTTTGATGAAAAGCACTCAACGCGAACAGTCATCGGGGTATTCTAATTTGAGTCCTAATGACGTAAAAGGAACTGATGCTTACAATACTTTATAGTTGAGTTGAAACTACCTATCAAGGAGAGTTCAAATTTATCCAAACAGCAGTTTTCGGTGTACCTCGTTGCAAGTACTTTATACTTCGATTTTGAGTTATTTGGTTTCTCCGTGTACTATCTCTTTTTCTCTCACGGAAATGTTACTCAATAGGAGGTTTTAATTTAAAAAACTGTTTTTTTTCCATTTGTATCGATGATGGGTGTTCTTCCTAGCACAAAAATATTTTTATGAATCTCATGTATTTTTCTCGATTTTAAACAAGAAAAATCTAATCATTTTTATTTTCACAAACCGACATGCAGTTTCACAAAGTGACATTTACTTTCACGTAACAGGGGCTTCCGGCACTTAATTATCAGTCAAGGAGCTCCCAATATGACATAAATGTCAACTCTGGAGCAAAATCGTCAAAGGTCGAAAGACAATTGTAAACAATGTCTTAAACATAAATTTCCTGGAAATTCAGGTTGCTAACATCTATATCCACTACCGATGGGAAGAGTAATAGCTCCCTCTATCTGTTTCTGGTGCTATCTTTGGCGTAGAAGCTGCCAAATCCAGAAAATACGCTGAGAGATCATTGTTTACAAATGTTACTTCGACCTTTTGACTATTTTGTCTAGAACTTATGTATGCTGAAATCAATGGTTGGTTCGTTGATTGTTGACGTTTTTGTAGCGTGTTTCACGGTGAAGTGAGATGATAGTTGTCTTGCAATCAAAATGTTTTTCATGACATTTTGAAATTATTTTTCAATAGTTAAGCTCGTCAAAATTAAAAAATAAATTAACTGCTGGTATATTATTATATTTGCTATCGAACAATGTCATAATCCACATACCCTATGTTGTGACTCTGACTTGGTTCATACTATACTATCATAAACTATGGAAAGATCCGTAGGGCAGTTCGGAATAATCCTGGGTTCCCTTGCGTTATCTGGCGAAAATGTTCTCTGCACCGTATAGCACAGCTCCACGAATTTTCGGCGTGAAATTTGCAGTCATACCATGCCAGCATACACCCCAACAGGATCCTGAAACAGAACCTGGTTGCCAAACGCCGTGCAGGAATGCTGTATGAGCAAGTTCTGATTGGATGCAACGGATACATTTTGATGCTCGATAAAGCGTACATCAACATCAACGCTGTTTGAATTTGAATATATATACTAAACATCAACGTAAACCCTGGATGCAGTACGGTAACTGTAACGGGTGTAACACTTTGAAACAGGCCAGTTTTCACATGTCCGATATTGTCAGCTTAAGAAAAATAAGCACTGCGTCAAAGTTACAATCGGAATGGACTACCGTCACTGACGCTAATACAGTGAAACTTCCAAGCTCAAATTGAAAACTCGAACATGAAAGCCATATTCTCATGACGAAATAAAATGTAACAGGAGAACAAAATCAATTAGGATTTTTTTTAACCATCCATCATTTCCAATTAAGAAAAAGGTCAAGGCTGTGTTTACAATTCTAATATTTTTTAGCAGCATCCATCAACTTCAAAGACAGCTTGAAATGCCATTCATTTCAATAATTTCCATTTACTTGCAATAAAAACTTGTGATGATGTTGTTTTGAGAAGGAAATAATTTCTCATCACCATGAGGCTCTAGGAGTAGACGGCATTTTTTGCTAGAACAAAGTTGTGAAGAGAAAGTGACTGATAGTTCCGTTAGCTCACGGCATGCTGTGAGAAATTGAATAGAAGCTAGTTTTGAAATTGAGGCGGAGGGCATTGTGAGGAGTATTCCAAACAGAATCACAGACTTTGCCAAGCATCCCCCATGCGGGTAAGTCGAGGCATGATCAGTACACCACCTTGACTGGCAAAATCTGTGCACTGATCGTACTCATATACTACCGATAGCTTTGTAATAGTTCTAACGAACTGTCTGCTTGTACTCCCGAAATCCCCACATGGGAAGAACTATTCCGCTCCTTGGGTTTATCTTTGGCATATGACCTGTAAACCTTAGCGTCTCCCATGTCAATGCGCTGTGTTGGTTTTGTTTACTGTCACAAAGTGAGGAGGTTTCGCATAGCTGCTGCAAGTTTTATTACGTTTCACGCTAAGTTGATTAGTATTCAAATCAGATGATTATACCCAAATCGAAAGGTAAATTTGTGCACTTAAAATCGTTCAAATCGATTAACATTTCCTCACACATACTCTTCTTCTACACCCTATAAAACCCTATTGTCAAAATTCCGCTTAGTAATATTGAAGAAAATTCCGCAACCTCTTTACTTTTTAGGATCAATACTCGGCCTCATACCCTGGATTGCTGAAAAAAAAATACTCAGGTGTCTGTTGGATTTAATCCAACGGGGAATTTTTTCCGAAATTATGATTCTGTCCCGGAAGCAGACGAAATGAAGTCGCACGATCCGGTTGTACTTGTATCGGAGAACAAGCCGACAAAGAATATAATTTTCCTGAAGAAAAATACATAAATTTCTCCTGAAAAATTATTTAATGAGT
>JASCZW010016759.1:0-18146 GCA_034211315.2 Aedes japonicus | reverse complement strand
AACAACGTACGATTAAAATGTAATAAATCTGGTAGCTTCTACCGAAAATTTTGCCATTTCAACTGAGCAAGAAGTAGCAACCACTTATCCCCAATCGCTTGCGCAATCCGCCTGAAAGCTGCAGCGGCAGCAGCAACAATGATTCATCGACTTTTTGTGCAAGTCGGCTCGAGCTGCCTCATTTCGTCGAGATGTTGATAAATGCGTCCAGAGTGCATCAGCGGGCAACATCCCTTGCGCTTGTAATGCAGGTTGCGCCGATCAAAACCCGCCGGTGGGCAAACGCAAGAAAAGACCACAAAATCGCGCTCAACTTATTCCTAATCAGCGCACTTAATCTTCTCTCTCTCTCTCTCTCTATCTCTTTCTCGGCCCGTTGTGGTGGTGCGGTTACCGAAAAATTGCCGTACAGCGGGTGCAGATGTAGCTTCCGAGCCACGCCTTTTCTGAACGCTCTGCGTATCGTGAGAAGCCGTCAGAGAGAAGCCGAGTTCAAAGTCCTTCAAATGGACTTTGTTATCAGGCTTCAGGTTGATTGACACAACAATTGGGGTTTGCACGGACTGCCATAAGGTGTTTGAGGGATCGAAGGATTTTCTTTATATTATAAAGCGCGTCTGATTCCAACGGCGACGCCGGGCTTTAAATTGGAGGTGTATGGCTCTTATCGAAGCTTTGCGAGTGGTGGCAGCCTTAGAATATTCAAGAAGGAGGTTTAGTTGGTCCGATTTTGCGAGTGGTAACATAAACTTAAGCTTCTTACAGAGCAGGTGTTTGTTGAGAATTTAACGAATGGCGTTGCAAATTCTTACGCCAGAATTTATTCTAACAATTAATCTTGAATGACCCACAGAATCCATCTGTACAAAGTCTCAAATACTCGCAAAAGTTAATCGAAAAGCAGAATACATTTCTCAAGGCACATCTCATCGATACAATGTCGCCTGCAACAATAAACAGCGATGCCAGCAAATTGAGTCGTGTTGAAAAGTGCATTTGTCATCTCACACCTCGGACAGAGCGTTTCTCATGTCCAAATTTCGCATGCGCGAGCATTACTTACATAACATCTTCACGCGGATGGTCGGCAGCTGCTTGCTGTCAATACCTGCGACAAAGGGATTGCTGTTTTTCATTGTTTGCATATTCAAAAGCTGGCAGTTTTTCATCGCTTGCAGTTATTGAAAGAGTTGTTCGGCTCGCCTCTTTCCGAGACTCTTTGGGTTGGTTGACGTTGATGAAAAGCCCCTAATTAGATGATCTGTTTCGGTATGGAAGTGTAATTTTTCGTTCTGGATCCCATTAGTCACTGTTGAGCAGTCCACGGCACCTCGAAAGCATCGTCCATTTAATTAAGATAACAAATCCACCTCCGCCTCGTTCGGATTGCAATAAATCATAAGACCTCTCATTTTCAGGACCAAGAAACTTTCGCCTGAAGTCGCTAATTAATGACACGCAACGCAATAACGAGCAGCACAGTTGTAACAACTTTTACCACGAGAAATGCAATCGCGCAGATTTTGGATCAGTAATCCGAGATCTGATTCAAGTTTTATCCTCCGACGTCTGCGGCTGCTGCCTGTGAGATGGGAAGTAGGACATCGATTAATTGTATATGGAAACTTGAAATTCAGCCGCAGTGCCATTGTTCTGCTCGGGTGAGGTTTCTGTATGGTGTTGTTCAAGTCGCAGGTTGAAGGATTGAGATATCTTGTCGTGGACATCAATTATCTCTAATAAGGTAGTGCCACTACAATGGGATGTACGATTGCCTGTAAGTTATGGCGTACTTGGAAGTGAATGGTGCGTTTGCTTATTGCATTATTGTCTGGCTGGGGGTGATTAATTGTTAACATTTTATAAAAATGGCAACATCTCCCTGGAGCAGGTTTTCGTGCGCCTTGGAGTAGATTTATGTCAAGAATTATTCTTCGGGTGCCATTTTCGGACCTTTGCCAACGTCTTAGCTAGCGGGAATAGATCATTAAAATGGTGAAACCGTCGACGGATTTACATTACGTGAATAAGGAGTTCTTGTTCTTCTGACGTGTTCTTCAATTGGGTTTATCTAAACGTACACACTTAGAAATTGTAAATTTGACACTTAAGCAACGTAAACAAAGATTTCTTGTAACATTAAATGTGCCAGAAGAAAAAACAGGCACAACCCGACAAAGGTGATTGAATTGATTTTCGAGTCTCTTTGAAAGTGTATTGCTGCTCCATGATTTTTTCTATCTTTTATCTTTCTCTCTCTCTCTCTCTCTCTCTCTCTCTCTCTCTCTCTCTATCTCTCTCTCTCTCTCTTTCGCAAACTTACCTCGCTATTTCAAATTAATATATCTCGATTAATAGTGAATGAACGTTGAACCAAACTACATCAGATTGCTTACAATAAGTAAGCTTACAAACTGAAGTGATGAAATATTCAATATCTAGTGCAGATTCTGAGTTATGACAATCGTAGTGGGCTGTGCTCAAAGCGAGACGCAAAAAAGTTTTCTGCTGTCATTTTTGCACCGTTTCATTTTTCATGTGTAATAAAGATTTAACAAGTGAAAAATATATTTTGTTTAACTCCTTCAACACAGTTTTTGCGTTTAGCCGACGTTTAGTAGCAAGATAGCTGAAGGTAATGGGTGCGGCTCGTTGCTAGCTGCCTATTTGGACTTTTCAGATTCTATACGTTATCAAGAGGAATTAAGCTAAATATATTTTATATATTTCAGCTCCGAAGAGTATTATTTGGAGGTGAAAATGGAGGTGACCAGATTCAGTAGGACGGGGCAATAGGGCAGTTTATGTACCCTCTTCGTTGAGTTGGTGATTTCAGAATTTGTGGCTGCCATAATTCGCAAGAGTATTTTGAGATTAGTGAGGAATGGACGTTTAAACTCATTGTTATTTTCAACTGGCTTCTATCACGACTTACTCGAGAATTGATGTGAATGCAAGCCTGATTTCGCCGAAATCAGGCCTGCTGTATGAAGGATTGCAAACAATTTCATTTTTTAAACTTGCTTCGGCTTGCAATTGAACGACGGGAAATTTTACCGCTCTGTTAAAATTTATTATTTTCTTCTCGTACTGAGATGACTTTCTATCACTTTCGGATGGTGCTACCATTGAAACATTGACCATCTGACGATAATTGAGTGCAAAATCTTGACTAACTGATTAATTAAAATACAATTGATTTTATATTTTCGACGAATTGCATAGTTTTAGGCAAGAAAATTTGTGTTCTAACAATTCGTGAAGACAAAACATAGTTATTCGGTATTTGCATAGAATTTTCGAACTTTGCGCTTAACTTCGTCCATTAGGGTTTGTACAGACTCTTTAGATATCGTAGAAGCCGTCTTTGTCCAAATTTGCTGGAAGTCGGCATCGTCGATCGGCTCAGTCAATCCATTTGTCAGTCGATGCTTTGCAAGTTTGTAAAAAAGTTGAGCGATGGGTGTCCCATTTTGCCCATTTCTCCCCTCCTTGTGGATGCAAACTAGAATTATTAGCTTAACTTAGCTTAGCTTAACTTAGCTTAGCTTAGCTTAGCTTGACTGACTGCACGTATCAATGATTGCTTCTCCACGATTGATCAAAATCAGTGAAATGGCACAATGAATCAACCGAATGGGGCGAGGAATAACCGACCATTCTCACTGTACACGTTTCAGTGACTCAATTTCTTTAATAATCAATAACGGCGCCGGCCACGTCCTTGCAATCAGTTGGGAATAGGGAAGGAAAGTTAGTGTGACCTTTGCTGTTTAGGGACCGTGTTTACCTCTGCATCCCCACAAAGGTCACAGGAAGGAGGTTTTTCTATGTAAGTAGGGTAGGGCTCGATGGATCAGGATTCACCGTGATAAGTGATGTGATCATATAATACAGTTTATATAATTCAGAGGATAACAATTACCTGTTTTTAAAAGCACTTACCACCTCTCAAGTGTCAACTTTTGGCATCGCTCTGGGACTCGGGAAAATCTCTCTGGACACTCCGGATACCCGGTATCACCGATGTTCGGCAACCAGTTTCGTCCAGGACCAGCTCCATTGCCGAGATGGCATTACTGTATACATGAACCACGTTCAACGTTGACCTAATTGCCGTTCCATCTATCCCTCATATTTCCTATTGACAGGACATTTTCAGCTTGTCCTTCTTTTTCACTTCTGCCAAACTAATAGGGTTCGGCTTGCGGCTGTTGAATTTGTTACGCCGTTTGCTGGCTTCCGCTGCATCGACTGCCTTTAAGAGCGCGTTGTGATTTTGGACTTTTCTGAAACTCGAGAGCATACTTCGACCTCTCTTGGCTGGGTAGCAGCGCATGCACTTCCGACTAACGATGTAAATTACACAGGATTCTTGGTGGCCTTCGACACTTCTGCATACTTTTCCACTTTGAGACAGCGATCACGTAGACAATTCATCACAATTTTCTAATAAAATAAAATAAATTTATTAAATGACACTAAAAGGATTAAGCGGCAGTTAACTCCCATACAAAGTCCCATAGAGGGGTGTATGAATATTGTTTTTTTTCTTCAATCACACTTGCACAAAAGGTATCCTGTACACTGAAAATAAATCAATAATTTTTATTATTAAAATTGGCACTTAATTCAGTCAATTTTTGCTTCGAACTGAAATCATGTGAGCAAGTATGATTTTCATTTGTTTCCAATGAGACTGATATGGTCCGCACATAATTTTCAATGGGCGAGAAATGTCATTCAAGTGTGTTTTCACTTTGCCCTATTCTATCCATCTTCACACTTAAAACGAAATAAATAACCGTGGGCGAAAACAATCAGCTGCTTTGTCGTTCTAGAAGAAAACAAATGCAAAATGAGGAAGCAAGTTAAGTTTACCGTGTGGTGGTTGAGGTACTTGGTTTGCCAGCGGAAGTCACTGAAACTTTAAGGTAATAAATTACTATAGATGTTCTGCTTTGCCATGTTAACAGTGTTTATTTTCAATATTTCAGATCTACCGAGCATTTTCTATGATAGTACAAATAAAACCTGCTTTATTCAAACATTTCCTTTCATTACACGAAAAGATTAAAAAAATAAAATCCATGCACCTTTTCGCATAAAACGTATTAAAAAACTTATTTGAATTATGCTAGGACAAGCTAATGTAATCCATGTACATCTTGATTAATATCTATTCAGCCGTTGCACTTAAAGACTATATACTTATTGCACATATGATTAATTACTATATGAGTCATGAATAGTATGTGACCACATTTCATAAAACCTAAGTGCAGCACCAATACAGAGCAATAACTTTGCATTTTGCTCAAATCTACAGGTGATTGCTCTTAAAAATAAGGTGCATTGTTGTTTGAATGTACATTAAAATTCATAAAATTTTGGAAATACTCAAGCTCCTAAGTCAAATGCATGTTGAGAATTTCGTTCGTAAAAAATCGATTAAAATGTCAATCAGGCTATTATGACTGAGAATGCTCCTGATCAGGGCTGGCAAATGTCATGTTCGATGAAAAATGACCTACGATTTTTACCGAAATACATCTGACAATCTCACCGGGCGAGAAGACGATGATGAAGATTTTCTTCAAATTCTCATCGATATTTTCGTCATGACAGCACGTGACAGTGTTTTGGTCATCGCTCCTACAAGTACATTTATTGGTATAATTCTGAGATATATCACAAAACTGCAAAAACAATTTCCACTTTGTCGATAACATATTATTGCATGGCTAATTTTATGTAAACTAGTAAGATATTTCTAAAACAAAATCGTATGGGAAAAAATCTCAGGATCGAATGATGGTGTGAGCATGACAAGAAAGCTCATGATAGTTCGTTTCTTCTCGTGACAGTGAGAAGGACTGTTTTGTCATCGTGACATGATGGCCGTGAGATTTACCAGCTCTGCTCCTGATAGACTTCCCAGCGCAAGTTGTCATTATTACAAACGTGGCAGGTTATACGTGTTCTATCAAATTGCTTTTTATTTACAACAGTGGATCCAGCTGTCAAAGTGGTTGAATAAATCAGTGGTTTGTATATTTGAAAGAACTATGAAAGTCTAAATATAAACTTCTCCGAATGCTTAAGTGTGAAGTGATGTGGTGTGATATAGATAGTATGAAAAAGTCGATGTTCACACACATTCAATTTTTTAATCATACCATATAAAAGCTAGAGAAGTCTCTTTTAGATCAAATCATTAATAATATCTATTTATTTATATGTATATATTCGTTCTACTTGGAACATACTTATGTAAGTGCCTTGTTACTTTATACTAGCAGGTCTAAAAATGTTGTCTGAGCTTGGAGCAGATTAAATTATTTTCCGTGTAGAATGTGTGACCTCAACCACAAGATGTCACAACTAAGAGCTCTCTAACTTCATCATTATTTGTCGTTCAAGATATACTTCCGTGCTGTGCTGGGCTGGTTCGTAACTTGTCGGGGGGTGAGATTCGAACTCATGACTTTGGCGTGAGAGGTATGGGTACTACCCACTACGCCTTGTATGTGTATGTATTTGAAATGTTTTGGGTTCGTTTGTGTCGCCGTCACCGATACAGCCCCATTGGAATGGATTCTATTAATTATTTTACCTTAAATACAGAACTGTATATGTCATCAGGAAACAACTGTGAAAGTTGAGGGTCATCGTATTGACCCTAAAAGGACCAAATAATAATGAAAAACGAAGAATTCCGTTTAATGCTAAAACAGGTCTTAACAAATGGATGAATCATTTTGTTTAAAAAAAAGGTTTTGTTCTTCGTCTTTATTCCAAAATGATTTCAGCCACTTTGATTAATGATCGTAATCATTTGTTCGATAAAAACTGCCTTGGTTCAAGCCACGCTGTTCGCTGGAGATGACGATTAATTTATGTGATATAATTCGCCAAATGTACACAGTATGAAAGATCCAATGCACATATATGGAATGCTTGATTCGGTAAACATTTATGAAATATTACCTACATCAGATCTGTTGTATTGAATATTGCAAAAAAAAAATTTTTTATTTGTGATTGAACGAGGGAAATTTTACTCGTTTGTAAAAATTCATTTCTGTGTAAAAAGATTAACCGTGTGCATTGAACCACATCGTACGCATACTGAAGTTTAGTCGCAGAACGAGCAAGCCAAGTTGATGATGATGAAGATAGCGATCTATCTTCTGATGCGAAAAAATTTCCGACAAAGCTTCGTTGTAAATGGGAAGTGATAAAACACTCAAACCCAGAAGGAACTGAAATATAATACTGTTGCATGAGAAAACTGAAGGGATTTCGTAAGCATCTGGTAATCAGAGACACATTCAACTTCTTTTTCCGGAGAATGCAATGCGAGGAAATGTTACAATTTTTCGATATGGAAGTACATGTTCAACTCGGATCCATTATCCGCTGAAAATTCTTAAACCCATTACAAATGCTATCAGTTCCATTGTTTGACAGTGCAATCGCCATAATTTCGGTTCAATTAATGTCCAGGCAGGGCTTTTTCGGGTGACACAAATCCCCTTGCCATGGCAAGCGTCGTCTTCAATAGCGGCTGCACGCCAATCGCCAATTATAATGTAGCCCAAGGTGTTCCGACCCGCCCGTCTGGAGTAACATAAGTCGGTAAGGCTTTTTAGCGCCAATCACCGTCGGCACCGCACCATGCGGCGGTGTCTTAAATAGATTGCGGATAAAAGCTTTCCCGTTGTTGTCGGGAGCGCAAACGTGTGTCTGACTGAGATGCAGCAGCCGAAAAAAGGGGGGTGTTGAAATGTTCGACATGCATTTCGGCTTAAAATTTACGCATTAGTGTTATCGCTCATAAAGCTTTCAGGGAATATTTGGTGAGGCTTTTCATTATGCGAGAGTATTCTGTGGGAACTGATCCGGTGAGGATTGTTTGTGGTCATTAAAAGCCTTTTCGTTTTAGGAAGACAGCCGTGAAGACTTGCATGACTTCCAACTCAAAAGATTAACCTTTCAGTCGCACCTGCCCGGGATAATGTGCTATACTGCGGGGAACAAATGTAACTGTTTATGGAACAAGTTGTGTGCAAAAACAAACTCGACGTTTATCACACATCAAAGGGAGCGAGGCGCGTGACGGTAACATTGTATTCTCAATAGTGTCTACATTTCAAGTGCCTCAAACAAACGGTTACGTGACAAAGTGTGGCTAACAACAGCTTCCCGGAGAAGTGACAACTATCGGTTACCAGGTGGCAATAAACCCCATTGACCCTTCCGCTGCTGATGTAGAAAACCTGGAGAGTGTATCTCATCGAGTGGCGCGTGTGGGGCTAGTGCAAATAAGTTGACAATTGTTAGATAACGACTGGCTCTTAATAACTGACCGGCGACAGCAACAGCGACAAACAGTTCAGAATGTTACGTCTCCTCCTCTACTTGCTAACCTACTGAAATAAGTGACTAGGAATCCGAGGATGCAACATTTGGCTACAATGTTGCGCCGGTGGTTCATTTAGGATTGAAATTCTGAGACGCGATCGCTCCCTGATCAATGGTAGCACGACCCGGGGGGATAAACAAAGCATACGAGCAGGGACATTTTGATGTTGAAACTAAAATGAAGACACACCGAACCCAAAATGAATCATATTCTCATAAAAAAAATGCAAAAAAATATTTAAAAACAAAAGAACAGAGACGAATTAAATGTTCTAAATCTACCCTGAATAAAAGTGAAAAAAACAAAATCTAGTTTAGTCAAGTCTACACTAGAGCCTTAAAGGATCCTGGGTTATGATATAATTGTATTATTTTTTATCATGCGAAGCAATCCATATGTAATCATAGAGTCGGTATATACAGGGTTAAAAAGAATATGTAGGGAGCTCTAACACGAATGGTTGTTTTTTTTTGTGGGTATGATGATGGCCACCAATATTGATCGAAGTATGCCTGGTTCGATGATTGCAGCAAATATTTTTCTCACATCAAAATTTCGAATTTACTTCCGATTTTTCGTGTTTGGAGCAGTTTTATTTGACGTGCTGTGAAAATGTTTTGGTTGCCGAGTTCTCGTAGTGTTGAATGGTCAAATCATTCAACCCTCGGGTAAATGAAAAGTGCGAAAAAATGATCCGGATCGTATGCGAGTATCAGGCGAGCTAAAGTTGGCGGAAGATGCGCATAGCAGGATGCAAAGCATAAGATTTTTCACCGGTGGAGCCTTCCAGATGTAGTTCGCAGGAAGAATTGGGTGAGCCGTACAAAGCCAAAACATTTATTAATTAATGCTAAAATCCCTGCCGCTAGACTGATAATGGGCAATTTCAGACATTCTTCTAATTTCAGAGAACGAGTAGCGGGGCTATAACCAGAGCCATTTGGGGCTAGGGCCACAGTTAATGCTTAAGTCCAAACCATTTGAAGAGAAATGGAGCATCACTTAACCTCCTTAGACTAGATGCACCCAACGACCTTTTTTTTAATTTTGTTCTGTACACCAAACAGGACATTCTGTTAACTTTTCTCTCCGACTATTCATTTTGATTTTCCTTTGATATCAAATGGATCATCAAATTCTCCCTATCTCGAACGGTTGCATGGACGTGGCCAAGTGAGCGGCCGAGGAGTGTCTTTGTGAGGATTATTGCGCGAAAAAACGTATCAGTAACTGATTTCGTTTCATGGTGAAATTCAATGACTTCAACGAATTATTCCTCATCGTAGCTCCATCCACGAGGTGTGAAAACGACAATGCTAATGCTAATGCCAATGCCAATGCCAATGCTAATGCCAATGCCAATGCCAATGCCAATGCTAATGCCAATGCCAATGCAATGCCAATGCCAATGCCAATGCCAATGCCAATGCTAATGCCAATGCCAATGCCAATGCCAATGCCAATGCCAATGCCAATGCCAATGCCAATGCCAATGCCAATGCCAATGCCAATGCCAATGCCAATGCCAATGCCAATGCCAATGCCAATGCCAATGCCAATGCCAATGCCAATGCCAATGCCAATGCCAATGCCAATGCCAATGCCAATGCCAATGCCAACGCCAATGCCAATACGCCAACGCCAATGCCAATGCCAACGCCAATGCCAACGCCAACGCCAATGCCAATGCCAACGCCAACGCCAACGCCAACGCCAACGCCAACGCCAACGCCAACGCCAATGCCAACGCCAACGCCAACGCCAACGCCAATGCCAACGCCAACGCCAATGCCAACGCCAACGCCAACGCCAACGCCAATGCCAACGCCAACGCCAATGCCAACGCCATGCAACAACGCCAATGCCAACGCCACGCCAATGCCAATGCCAATGCCAACGCCAACGCCAACGCCAATGCCAACGCCAATGCCAACGCCAACGCCAATGCCAACGCCAACGCCAACGCCAATGCCAATGCCAACGCCAACGCCAACGCCAACGCCAACGCCAACGCCAACGCCAACGCCAACGCCAACGCCAACGCCAACGCCAATGCCAACGCCAACGCCAACGCCAACGCCAACGCCAACGCCAACGCCAACGCCAATGCGCCAATGCCAATGCCAATCAGCCGACATGCTGCCAATGCGCTCAATGCCATGCCAATGCATGATGCCATAATGCTGCCAATGCCAATGCCAACGCCAATGCCATGAATGCCAATGCCAATGCCATGCCAACGCCAATGCCAATGCCAATGCCAATGCCAACGATGCCAATCATGCCAGACGCCAATCGCCAATGACCAATGCCAATGCCAACGCCAATGCCAATGCCAATGCCAACGACCAACGCCAGCACCGATGCCAATGCCAATTGCCAACGCCGATGCCAACGCCAACGCCAATGCCACGCCAGACATGCCATCATACATGCCAACGCCAGCGCATACGATGCCAACTACAATGCCACGACGCCAACGCCAACGCCAACGCCAACGCCAACGCCAACGCCAACGCCAACGCCAACGCCAATGCCAACGCCAACGCCAATGCCAATGCCAATGCCAATGCCAATGCAGTGCCAATGCCAATGCCAACGCCAATGCCAATGCCAACTGCCAACGCCAGTACGACGCCAACTGCCAATGCCAATGCCAATGCCAATGCCAATGCCAATGCCAATGCCAATGCCAATGCCAATGCCAATGCCAATGCCAATGCCAATGCCAATGCCAATGCCAACGCCAATGCCAATGCCAATGCCAATGCCAATGCCAATGCCAATGCCAATCGCCAATGCCAATGCCAACGCCAATGCAATGCCAATGCCAATGCCAATGCCAACGCCAATGCCAATGCCAATACCAATGCCAATGCAGCCAATGCCAATGCCAATGCCAATGCCAATGCCAATGCCAATGCCAATGCCAATGCTAATGCTAATGCTAATGCTAATGCTAATGCTAATGCTAATGCTAATGCTAATGCTAATGGCTACCAATGTTATCGAGCTACGCGATGAGTGTTTACACCGGTCAAAACTTCAAAACTAGGCCACCACTTTGCATATGGATCTGAAATTGCGGTGGAATAAATGCCTGTAATTTTAAAGTTTTCATTTGTGTTCTCGTTTATTCTGGTTGTTTTAAACTAAACAGGCCTAAACTAAACGGGCCTAAACACGGAGAGAAACAGGTAAAATATATATTTTTGTTGAAAAACAGAGAGCGATTGCAAACATTGTGTGCTGGTGGGGTGTTGGCGCCAACGCCAATGTAACAGGATCAAACATGTTTGATTGTGATCACAGCGTGCCTGCGTGATGCTAATTTGTACCTGCCACTGGAATGAATGTGTGTGTGTGATTACAATATCCGCTGTGTATGAATGATTTGTATGTATGTGATTACGCTTCCCCTGAGAAGTGACGCAAAGTGGAGAAGCAACAAAAGTCTCACCCCTCTTTGCTACTATTTTGTGTTGCACAACATCACGGCAGGTATATAAGTCCGACAGTAGAAACAGTCAGTGTCAGTTTATGTTTATACCTAGAATAGGAAACTAGAAATAAAGAGAAGTAACTAAGCAGTAAAAGTGTTCTTTTTGCATTCCCAACAAGGCAGTCCACCCGAGAAGTCCGCCAGGCAATCCACCCAAAGAAGAAGAGGCGATCCAACCAAGACAGTCCATCCAATAGAAGACTTGCACCTCTAAGCTGTGTTGTACCTGTTTTGGCTTGCGTGGAAATATTCGTCCTTTTCAGGGCGCTGAGAGTTGAATTTGTTCCACAAGATAGCCACCACCCGCTCTTGCGAGAGCATTCCAAAAAAGTTGATTTGCGACACAGTTTTGAGGCCGAAAAGTTACCTTTCCCACTGGAGCCGGGCTAGCGCTCCAACATGGTCCTTCGAGCCGGATCTGCCAGCAACGAACGCCGAAAATTTGCCTTGGTCTGAATGCTTAAAGAACAGTGAATAGTGAGAAAAGTGAAGTAGTGCAAAGTGAGAGCCGCCAGCCGAATAGTGTGTGAACCGTCGGTCAATACCGGCTGAGCCGTGAGTAAGCCATTTGTCTGGCTGAGCGTAGTGAAAAAACAGAACAGTAACTAAAGTGATTGAAGTGAAAAATGCCTATCGAACACACGCCGAAGAAGCAGCCCGTGGATCTTGAAGAACTGAAGATGTTGATCCACCAAAGAGGGCAAATTAAAGGCAAAGTGACGAAGATTAATAGCACTCTTGAAGACGGAGAAGATCATCCTACAAAAGTGAGCAAATCAATGCTAAAAGTGTTTGCAAAGAAGCTCGAGATGCATTATACCGAATACATTTCGTTACATCGTGAAGTGCTTGCCGCCACACCACCGTCAAAGGTCGAAGAACAAGACGAGAAGCTCGATGAGTTCGATCGACTTCACACCGAAGCTCTCGATCGAGTCGAGCGATTGATGGAATTTTTTACCAAGTCTGCTGATGCACACCACCCAACCGAAGTTCATGCTGACGGATCAGAACCACAAGTGATAGTGCAGCAGCAATCCCTGAGAGCCCCTATACCAACTTTCGACGGCAGGACAGAGAATTGGCCTAAATTCAAGGCCATGTTTGAAGATCTTGTCGGCCGAAGCCGCGATTCCGATGCCATGAAGTTGCATCACTTGGACAAGGCCCTTGTCGGTGAAGCAGCTGATTTGATCAACGCCAAAATGATACAAGATAACAATTTTCAACAAGTTTGGAAACAAATCACCGATCAGTTCGAGAATCAAAGAGTCATCGTGGATACCCACATCGACGGTTTGATCCAGCTCAAGCCAGTAGTGAAAGGAAACCTCAAGGATCTCGTGTCGCTGACGAAGGCCTGCGACCGCCATGTCGCTGGATTGGAGTACCAGGGTTTGGTCATCGACAAACTGTCTGGTCTTATGATAACCAAGCTGGTCGTCAACCGCCTAGATGACCATACCCGTCAACTTTGGGAAAGGACGCTGAAACATGGTGAGTTACCTGACTTTGACCAAACTATGCTATTTTTGAAAAATGAGTGCCAAATACTTGATAGATGTAATAATTCCCGTGTCGCTAGCTCTACCAAGGAGCCAATCACCAAGTCATCAACCCCAAAACCATCTCTCAAATCTCACATCTCAACATCTACGAAAGATACTAAAACTTGCTTAATTTGTGGGGAAGACCATCGCCATTTTGAATGCTCAAAATTCCACGCAATGACCGTTGCTGAACGCAATGTTAAGGTAAAGGAGTTGAAAATTTGTTTCAACTGCCTTCGACCCGGTCACCGAGTTGCTGACTGTTCCAGCAAGAAAACTTGTTCAACTTGCCATAAAAAACACCATTCCCTTTTACACAATGAGTATTTCTCGAAACCCCAACAGTCCACGCCTGAGTCAATACCCCAACCTCCAAAGCCAGTACTACCACAGTCAGATTCCTCGAATCAAGCCTCCACCTCTGGGACGAACCCAAGCCAGCAACAACAATCCACCGTGAATTCCACATGTTATTGTAACCATTCTAAAACCGTAAAGACTGTGATGTTGTTGACAGCTGTTGTAATGCTTGATAATGATGGCGAGTCAATTCCTTGTCGTACGCTTCTCGATAGTGGTTCGCAAGTTAATTTCCTTTCCGAACGCATAGCTAACCAGTTAAATATCCCTCGAGAGTCTTTGTGTGTTCCTATTACAGGTGTAGGTGGTTCTAAGATGTACGCAAGGGAGAAGTTGACGGTTACTGTACGATCAACTTATTCTCAGTTCGCTATAAGTGTAGAGTGTTTAGTGGTTCCAAAAGTAACTGAATCATTCCGGGATCAAAGATCAATGTTTCTTCTTGGCCAATCCCTGCTGGAATCCAACTTGCAGATCCAGAGTTTAGCGTACCTAAGGGCATCGATATGTTGATTGGTGCCTCCAAATTTTTCAGTCTTCTCAAGTCAGGACAACTTCGCCTAGCTGAGGGTCTACCCGAGCTTCGGGAAACTCAGTTTGGTTGGGTGTTCTCGGGGGAGATTGATGATGACGTGAGCCAAGCGCAACTGTCTCATATCGCTTCACTTGATACGTTGAACAAAACGATTGCAAGGTTTTGGGAGATTGAAGATGTTGCAGAGCCAATCCCGTTAGTTTCTGAAAACGAATGTGAGAAATCTTTTCGCCAAACCCACTATCGTTTGCCATCAGGTCGGTTTGTAGTGAAGTTGCCTTTTCGAGAATGCGTGTCAGAATTGCAGGACAATCGTGCCTTGGCTCTGCGTCGTTTTCTATTTCTAGAAAAACGACTCAACAAGGATTTGAATTTGAAACAGCAGTATTCCAGGTTTATTGAAGAGTATGAGTCGCTTGGCCACTGTCGTGAGGTAGACGAGTCCAAAGACGTGGATCAGAATCGGTTTTACATGCCCCATCATGCTGTATTGAGGCCAACGAGTTCCACCACCAAATTAAGAGTAGTGTTCGATGCTTCCGCCAAACTTAATCCCTCTCTGAAATCGCTCAACGACGTTCTCCATGTTGGCAAACCAGTTCAAAGTGAATTGTTTAGTATTCTGCTTCGCTTTCGTAAACACCAAGTTGTGTTTACTGCCGATATTGAGAAGATGTATCGGCAGGTGCTTGTAGACCCATCCCAATCCAAATTCCAGCGCATCTGGTGGAGAAGTGACCCATCCAAGCCTTTAAGGGTGCTAGAACTACAAACGGTGACTTACGGAACAGCCTCTGCCCCCTTTTTAGCTACCAGATGTCTTGTGCAGTTGTGTGATGATGAGGAAGATAGGTTTCCGCTAGCAGCTAGTGTTGTCCGAGATGATTGTTATGTCGATGACATTTTGTCTGGTGCAAGTTCCGCTGACGAAGCTTTTGAAATGCAACGGCAGATTAGTGAAATGCTTGAGTCAGGTGGTTTTCGTGTTCACAAATGGAGCTCAAATTGTGAGAAACTGTTGTGTATGATCCCCGAAACGGATCGAGAGAAGCTGGTTTGTCTCAACCAAGGAGACGAAGTGATCAAGGTTCTGGGTCTGACTTGGAGTCCCCAGTCTGACCAATTTCTATTTGTGGTTCATATTCCGCCAGACGTTACCGCGTTTACTAAACGAATTGTTTTTTCCGAAATAGGACGATTGTTCGATCCCTTAGGCTTGTTATCGCCAGTGATAGTCCTTGCCAAAATGTATATGCAGAAACTGTGGATTGCTGAACTTGATTGGGATACGAAAATCGAGGGAGATCTTCTTGCATCATGGTTACAATTCCGTAACGCTCTTCCCAGGATTAGCTGAAATTACCATACCACGTTGTGTTTGCTTTCCGTCAACAATCGCCGTCGAAATCCACGGATTCTCCGATGCCTCTATTCTAGCTTACGGAGCAGTATATCTATGTTCGTAGCGTTCTCATCCGATGGTTCTGCCCGTCTCCGCATTGTTTGCAGTAAGTCAAAAGTCGCATCGATTAAGAAAGAACACACCATACCCCGCAAAGAACTTCTCGCAGCAAGATTACTGTCACGATTGCTCTTGAGAGCACTCGAGGATTTAAAGGTTAACGTCGATGAAGTTGTTCTTTGGTCCGATAGTCAGATTGTCCTTGCCTGGCTAAAGAAACCGTTAGCCAATCTTGACGTATTTGTTCGGAATAGGGTAGCTGCTATTGTAAATGAAACCAAGGATTTCACCTGGAAGTATGTTAAGTCGAACGATAATCCGGCAGATATCGTGTCAAGGGGACAATTACCTGGTATTCTTAAGTCCAATACTGACTGGTGGGAGGGTCCACCTTTCTTGAGAAATGATAAATATTCGGAGGAACCACTCAGAGATATCCCAGATGATAATCTACCCGAATTGAAGGTACAACCAATTGTTGCCGCTCCTGTTTACAATGAAGACCAGCTCCCGATATTTTCAAGTACTAGTTCGTTCCGAAGGTTGCAGCGCGTATTGGCGTACGTGCAACGGTTCATCAGTAATTGTCGTCAGAAAGATCCATCTCTCCGGGTTTTGTCGATTAACCCAACTATTCCAGAGTTGCGGAATTCATTGGAGTTGATCGTTAAGGTCGTTCAGCACGATAAACTAAGTGACGAAATCCAGCGGGTTCAGAACGACGAACCGTGCAAGCGTCTTGCAGATTTAAATCCATTTTTACTTGATGGAATCCTTCGAGTAGGAGGAAGGCTCAAGCACTCATCGTTGTTGTTCCATTCCAAGTACCCGTATATTCTACCAAAACACCCAGTTGTTGATCTGTTGATTCGCGCATACCACATTGAAGAAATGCATGAAGGTCCGAAAAATTTACTGGCCGCTCTAAGAACTCGATTTTGGTTGTTGAATGGAAGGTCGTCGGTCCGAAAGATTACCCAGAATTGCATTACGTGTTTCCGATCTCGCCCTAAGCTCGCTAGTCAGTTGATGGGTAATTTACCTTCATGTCGTGTCACGCAAGCTCTTCCGTTTGAGATATCAGGTGTTGATTTCGCAGGTCCTGTGTATGTAAAGGAGGGTCGATATAAGCCCAAACTCGTGAAGGCTTATATATCGGTTTTTGTTTGTATGGTGACCAGAGCCATACATTTAGAGCTCGTTTCCGATTTGAGTACCGAATCCTTTTTAGCCGCATTGAAACGTTTTGTTGGTCGAAGAGGTAATCCGAAAGAGATGCATTCGGATAATGGATCTAATTTGCGTGGGGCCAAACACGAATTACATGAGTTATATGAACTCTTAAAGTCTCAATCTACTTTCGATGGTATCTCCTCTTTCTGTCAGCCTCGAGAAATAAGTTGGTCGTTCATTCCTCCAGAAGCTCCCAATTTTGGTGGACTGTGGGAGGCTGCAGTAAAAAGTACTAAATTTCACCTAAAGAGAACCCTTAAGGACGCACAATTAACATTTGAGGAATACCAAACGGTTTTGACTCAGGTGGAAGGCATTTTGAATTCACGTCCCCTCTATGCTCTTTCATCAAATCCGAATGACTCGGAGGTGCTAACACCTGGTCATATTTTAATTGGACGTCCACTAACCGCCATTCCTGAACCTAGTGTTGAAGGACTTCAGTTGAATCGTCTCAACCGGTGGCAATATATGCAGCGGCTGCGTGACGAGTTTTGGAAGAAGTGGCATCGCGATTATCTGCAAACACTCCAACCGCGGGGTAAAAACCGTACTAAATCTTCAAATGTCCAACCCGGAATGATTGTTTTGCTTGAAGAAAAAGACACACCAGCACAGATGTGGAGATTGGGTAAAATCACAAAAACTTATCCGGGTTCAGATGACTTGGTGCGTACTGTTGATGTTCAAGTTGGCAAGGCGGTCTATAAGCGTGCAATACATAAAATTGCTGTACTGCCTATCATTGATAATGCTGGTTTGGTTAAAGTGTCAGAGAATTCATCTCAGCCCGGCGGGTGTATGTTGGCGCCAACGCCAATGTAACAGGATCAAACATGTTTGATTGTGATCACAGCGTGCCTGCGTGATGCTAATTTGTACCTGCCACTGGAATGAATGTGTGTGTGTGATTACAATATCCGCTGTGTATGAATGATTTGTATGTATGTGATTACGCTTCCCTGAGAAGTGACGCAAAGTGGAGAAGCAACAAAAGTCTCACCCTCTTTGCTACTATTTTGTGTTGCACAACATCACGGCAGGTATATAAGTCCGACAGTAGAAACAGTCAGTGT
>JASCZW010016758.1:0-18129 GCA_034211315.2 Aedes japonicus | reverse complement strand
AAGCTTATCGAATCAATATCGATAATCAAGTGCTTCAACAGGATTGTCTAATAATTCATTCTATGGACTGATTTTATGAAGTTTCTAATATTTATATAATTTACCTTTATATAACTAACATAACAGATCATTAAAGACTGTGTGCAGTAATATTTTAATCACATCGCTGAACAATACGCTCAGTATTGACAAATAATTCATTTATAGAGAAAGCTGGATAACATGGCATATTGAATATTTCTGAATCTTTATGGAATTTCTGATGAAAATATGTATCAGTACGAAAATATTACCCACATTTGAATTCTGGTGAAGTGTAAGAGAAGGGTTCCGTCTCACCAGCGGTGGATTAATGCGGAGTTTTATTCTAGTTTCTGCTCACAATACACGTAACGAATGTGTATCAATGTCAATACCACTAAACAGCCTAATTTCACAATATTGATTTTATTCTTGAATTTAAGATGTTTCATATTTACAAAAAATTCTAAAATCCATCTGAAAGTAACACGTTTCGGAAAGTGTGTGTGCTCGGTTACTATTCTAATATGAAACATAAGTATATGCATCTAAAATGATGGTGAGCATCCACTATAATGTAAACACCATGCAACCAATGAAACCATATCAAAGTGAGTATTTTCTTTAACTTGGATAACACGTGAGACAGAATAGCGTTGTTCACTTTCCTCGATATATCTTAAGATTTCATCACTAACGATCAACCCATATTTCAGACTTTTAAAACCAATAGCTCTTTTATTTCTTAATGTATGATTTTTTCGTGTTGAGAGTTTTGTTTTTTTTATAAGTCTATTTTAAAATTAAGAAGTACGTCATATACAGTGACGGACTGACTTATCTTCCTTTTTTTTCCGAGAGCCTATTGAATTGGAAATTTTACTTATAGTAACCTAAATTTCAATCTACATGTGTAATAAAATTTGAGATCTGATTTTTAATTTTTGTGCACGGGTCACTTTAACATCATCATACTATGAAATTCAACTTGAAAAAGAAAGAATACACCGGTGGTGATAAATCTGACGACTTTCATGCGCCAAAAGTATTGGGGACAAAACTTTTTAAGTAAGCTATAAATCAAATGATAACTTTTAATTAAAAGTGGTTTGTTGTATGATGTGAAAAATCCAAAAACTGTTTAAAAGGCATTATGTATTTTTCTATTTTTCTGCAAATGTCTTGATTGAGCAGTTTTGGATGTTTCGTACATCCTTGACAAACCGCTTTTAATTAAATTTTTCCGATTCGTCCAGAGATTGCAATTCAAATTCACGACTAAACTGTGGAAAACGAAAGGTGGTCTTATTGTCTTGTAACTTCTGATGTGGTGAATGAAAAAGTATGAATTTGTATGTTCCACAGAAAAAATAATTAATTTTAACAATGCGTGTAAAATTTCCTTTCGTTTAATTTCAACCTACGAGGAAGCGTAAACAGCGAAGTTGTATGCAATCATCCATACAACATACAAAAATGTTTGTAATCTGTCATACAAAAGCTAGATGCAGGCGTTATCTGACCTCAATTTACATGAAATATCCCATTAATTTCTGCCAAATCTAGCATTCCATTTATGTGCATTAGAAAACGCATAAAATTCAATGTTTCTTTTATCTGTGTAGGCTAAATTTACAAATTCCAGCTAAAATGAAAGACAGCTCATTTGCCTTCCTGTCGACTCGATCCTGAGTCTTAGAAAGTTTCAGTCAATGTGTCTTATAATCTGATAATGACAAATAAATTAAAATGAAATATAATTTTACATGCTCGGGTATTTGATATTGGCATCGCAATGACCAATGAAAATTGAGTTTTATTTCTGTGTAATTTATCAGGAATTAAAAAATCATGGAAAAGGAATAATAGATGAATGGAAAGACACATTACACGGAAAAGAGCGAACACGTGTTCGGGAACAAAAAATCACGATAGCCTGAACAACAATTTTTGTAGCAGATTCATGCTGTAGTTCCCATAAACGTGATCGAGCCAATCGCATTTTCCTGAATTTTATCTCAATCCTATGTTCACTCCTGTTAGTCGCGGTCAGCAGTTTGGTAACGGTTAAGCGGAAACAAAAAAAACATGAAGTCGTGATATCAAGACATAACTTAAATATTATTAACCTTTTAGGAGCTGGAATAGCATGCATATTTAGAACCTTAACCATTACGTCTAGTACATTATTGAAGTTGGATTAAAGCTGAAAAGGGCCCCAATAAGAACGAATTAATGCTGTATCTTTTGTAATGCCGTAAGGCATTGCTAAAGGAGCATTATTTCATTGGTAATGCATCACTACATTCTTAAGCTAATCTAACGCTTCATTACTTGACAACTGTTGAATTGTATTGGTATTCAAAAAAAGCTGAACTGCTATTGCTGTTACAATGATGACTTTGTTCCCATTAGCGTGATCTTGCATATCTTATTTTCATGATATCAATCACAAATTTAGGAATTAAGTTCACGCCTATTGGAAGTTATCTGCAATTTCGTAACACTCTATAAAAAAAACAAGATAAAATTATCATTTTGTTCCTGCATCCGCGAATAGAGATCACGCTAAATTGCAGCTCTCATTTCGCTTGTTTTATTCTGCACCGCTATTTTTTCCTGAAGCATTAGTTCATCTATCAACACGACATGCGATTCATCATTCTTCTTAGAAGAACTTCGACTATTCACAGATAAAAAGAAACAAAGAATTTTCTGCGTTATACCTATAATGCACATGAAGGGAATGCTAGATTTGGCAGAAAATAATTGTATATCCCATGTAAGCTTAAGCCATATAACGCCTGAATCTAGTTTGTTGTATGAATGATTGAAAACATTGTTGCGTGGCGCATGAAAGATTGCAAACAATTCTGTTGTTTGGCTTGAACTTAAACGAGAGGAAATTTTAGGTGCTTGATTAGAGTGGGTGAGTTTTCTGCTGGTTTGGACCCCCCAAAGATGCATGAAAAAGTTGCCAAGTAGTGAGCGATTTTGTGTTTGCTTCGGACTAACGACGGCAGCGTTGTGAACTGAGGATGGTGATTGTTGTGTGGAATGTGTGAAGATTGTGTGGAAGGGCTTTCGAGAACACATTGTTAAATCTTTCGTCTTCCTCACTAGTCATTTTCTGTTTCTTGAGTACGTGGGCATCAACTAGTCAAAACAAAATCATTGAAAATTATATATCATTTTCATTTTAAAGCTCATATTGAAGTCCCGCATTTGAGAACGTAATCATGATATTAAGGACATACGGGATTAAGTCCCTATCACTTTGATGTTTTTGAGCTGAAACCTTAAGCCTATCAGAACTTCAGGCGTGAAATTTGTATGAATGTTTGCTCACTGGAGCATCTTCTGGTTAGCAATTTGAGCATGGTTGGTTTTGTTATGTTTGTGATTTTTAGTTTCAAAAGTTGTCAGGCGATAATTAACCTGTTCTACTCGTCATATGGAAAAAGGAAGCCTCAGTTGCACGCCTTAAGCAAAAACCATGAACATTGCATCTAGATTAGCCTTTAATTAATAATTTCCAGAACAGATTTCACGTTCGCATGATTTTGAATTTACTCCTGGTACAGCATGTACATGTATTCGTAAGTAGAAAAAATGACATTTCGAAAGTTGTGTATCGATGTTGATGTATTTGGGAATGGATTTTGTCTGTGTAGTTCTTAATGTTCATGGTATTTTCAAACCAGGCGTCGAAACAATAGCCGCACCAGCTGTTTTTTAACTTGATTTTTTGCGAATTTTGTTTTACGGAATTAAACCTATCATCTTTGCCTGTGACCGCATATCAGTCCCGTGTACTTTTTGACGTTTTTGAGTTATGTTTGCGCAATTGCCTTATTTTTTCATCATATTTTCCAAGCAATAATAAAATTTATCAGTTAGTTACAAAAAATGTGAAAAGAAATATCGAGGTCGGTTTGTCCCATCTTGAAAGTAACCGCATATGGGTCCCATTATTGAAGCAGTAACCGCATATGAGTCCCGTTTAAGAATTGGAAGTAAAATAAAAATATTTAGCACCTTCTTAGAAGAGATTGGTTGATATTTCTCGAGTGTTTGATAACTTATTAGAGACATTAATAAATTAAGCAAATAATTTAATTGTCCGCGGGACATATATTGGAATAAAAATCCATTCTACCAATCGGTCTCCGTTTGTCCAGTTTTGGAGACAATTCCATTATGAATCTCTTCTTCTCTTCCTCAACCGACAGTGAAATGGATTTAAGTTAGTGTGGTTTTCCTATCGGCGTCAATGCCTCGAGGTTGGCTCTTCTATATTCAATTGACCGAAATCAATTAAGTCAGTCAGCTGAAATTCGTTTTTCTCGTTTGTTTTGTAGACTAATATTAGCGGCGCGGACAAGGTCCTCACCTTTTTGGCAGGTGACTGTGACTGAAGATCTACGGCATCCTTCATGTTCGATAGAATCCGCCTGCGCCGCACTCCTTGGCGCACTCTAGGAAATTCTCCAAAATTACAGCAAGAGCGAGGCGCCGCGCCGTCTTTTTCTGTTAAGTCACGATTCGACATTGTTTTTGCGATTGTTTGTTCCGGTGTTCGCTGATTCCGTCTGCGGCAAAAAATACTATCTGAATCATGATCCGCATGCATAGAAACGTGAGACATCATTCAATGCACCACGGACCTTTACCTCTCTGATCTGCCGTTGGTGAAGCTGCAGCATCATAAGGCCCCCACCACCTTGAGGATCATTATCCACTGACAAGTTTTCCGCTTTTATGCTGAACCAGCTTCCACGAGTTGCATCTCTCACCAAGTGCGCTATGACTGATCTGCATTTTAAAGCAAGAATCTGGCTCACATTATCGAATAGCCGCGAGTCCCTTTCTTTCATGTCACATTGTGACAAACCATAGCATTTTTCCACGATTTCGAGATAGAAATACCTTACCACCTCTTGTCGTCACATCAAATCCACAATCTTCCGTCAACGGAGCTTTCATCATCTATCTGCCAAAGTAACTCTTGATTAGCTCTAGGGCATTTTTGATTTTCGCGAAGAAATGCCAAATCTCCGTGAAACTACAAGCTTAGAACCTTACATTTTTAACTAGTTCCAGTCGGGCCGAGTATTTATAATACGACTAAATGACGGGCTAGAGTTTCGCGTCTTTTTTGACTCCGTTTCAATTCTAATTCTAAATTTTGGCCACGTTACATAGAAAGGAGGAGTGTTGGATCATATTATCTTATGAATGTCTACCGTGGTGAAGGGAAGTCAAAATGGTCGGAAAATGTCTTACGTAATATTTGAACGAACCCCATAACAAAACTTATACCACATCAGAGCGATATTATTGAGCAAACAGAATGGGACTGGTATGCGGTTACATTTATGTGATGGACAAAGCGCTGCATATCTCCCCGAATTCCCTCGAAAACACAAGTTTTATTGTTTTTTTTTTTTGTTGGCATAATGAAACAATGCATACTATTACATAAACTATCAAAATATATAGTAAAGTACGCCAAACAGGCTGAATCAAGAAAAATGCTTTTTCCCAGCAACTTGAATGATCAATTTTCTCGGTTTGCTGTTTTTATGGGACTGATAACAGTTACGGGCAGTACGGGTCTGCTGATGGTGATTCTCACATGGATTTCTCCAAAGTAATATTGACTGTGCAAGTTTTCTTATGGAACGCACCGGGTGGCGAGCAATTTTTGTACGAACCGATTTGATCACATTCGGCGTGCGTGCAAGTGCGGATATCCGTTCCCGGCTTCGCGCTTAGGACGTATAAAGGGTTTTGCCGTGCTTCTGCAATGGCTCCAAAACTCTTTCGGCTTCTTCTGAGCGAGCAACAAACTGGTGATCACTTCTTTCGCGAATATTTTGACGAATTTGCAATGGCAAATAGAATATTTGGATGCAGCGCGAAAAATACAGCATAAACAAATACACGTTCTGACAGAAATTAGTCACTAGCTACACGAATTAACCCAAAACTCAATTTTGAACATTTTCGCATTATTTCCTGCACCCTGTAAGTAATGCTGATTTGTAGTTGAATAAACAAAGTCAAACGGAGAGGATGGCATTCTTGAAACACAGAAATACATAATTCATCAATCTTCCAGATTCTTAGGGAAACTTTTAAGATTTTTATAGGATTCTCAAAGTTTGAAATATTCCAAAGCTTTTTTCCATAAGCTAAGGAGCTTCCTAGAAGTTATGTATTTCCAAGCTCTAGAAACTTATTAGTTCAAAGAACATCCCAGAAGCTCAGGATACTTTTAAGAGAAGAGCTTAAGCTTCTTACTGCTAGATAATGTTTCGTGCCAAACTAAAACGAAACAAAAAAAAATGAACTGTAAAAGACTACACCAAACGCAAAACTACATCAACGCAAACTTATTAAAGAAATTGCAAATCGACCCACGCTTCCACCAGATTTTTTTCAATTTTTCGCAAATTATAAAAGCATATTTGTGATATTTTCGCATAATGCATGGAAGATTTGCACCAACAAGAAGTCCAAATAACTTCCACAGAAAGCTGAATTTTGTTTCTCAAGGTTCAGTTATTTCCGGAAAGTTGTTCCTATACTATTTCATGGGTGATCTGAAAACACTTTTGGATGTTCAAAAAGTTTTTTCCAGAAAATGTTGAGGATTTACCGGCAATTCAAAGGATTTCTCTGAAGCTCACGCCATACTCTTCTCAAAGGCGAGGAATCAAACCTCATGATTATCTGTGAAGTTTTTGGAAATGAGATTGAAAAGATTTTGAATCTGTCTTCAAGGTCTTAACGAGTTTCCCTCGGAAAGCAAATCAAAACTGCCATAGTAAAGGGTATCCTCTCCCCCAAGATATAATCCTGCCAGATATCCAGATTCCCAGTAAGGAGTGTCCACGAGTTAGGTTGCATCGCTTCAATAAGCTGTAACATTTCGCCCTTTGAGTTGATTCCAACGCGGGTTTACGGTGAAATAACCTCAGCGTGTATTATTACACTGCCGTGATGGCTGGCCACACAATTGACACGTTTGCGGATGTGCTTGCGTGAATTTGACGATTTCCGCATGGGTTTCCTGTCAAATTTACGTCAACGCATCCGCAACGTATCAACTGCAGGGTGACTCTTGAGTTTCATTGTGAAACGTGTCGTAGTTTCGAAAATGGAAGTCGAAGGAACAGCAAGTGCGAGGAGAACATTTTGCGCACGCACCTCGACAACCCGCTTCTTTCGCTTACCGAGCCATCGGAAAAATGTTGGAAGTGCGCAGTCTACAAAGTGGAACAAATCGTCGCCCCACACAAACGTTTTGGGGAACGTTTTAACAGGTGATCGAAAGAAGGTGAGTGGTGGAAAAAGTGTTCCGTACTGTGTGAAGGATCACAAGCAAGTGGTTGCTGCCTTTTAAACGCAAACCCAACTGTTCCGTTCGGGATGTCGCGAAAAGCTGCACTTGGTCACATGTTTGGTGCAGAGAGCCAAGAAACGAACCGGGCTTCGTTCATTTAAAGTTCAGAAAGCTCCAAACCGCAATGACAAACAGAATAGGACAGCTAAAACACGTGCGCGATCTGCACACACAAATGTTGACGAAACCACACTGCTGCATCATGGACGATGAAACACACGTAAAAGCGGACTTAAAACAGATTCCTTGCAACCAGTATATGTGACTGCGAAAGACAAGTTCGATGTTCAGAGTCTCTCAGAAAGCAGCAAGTTGTCAAAGTTCTCCCAGAAATTCATGATTTGGCGTGAGATTTGTTCGTGTGGTAAACGGAGCAAGTCTATTCTCGTGACGACTTCAACTGTAAATGGTCAAGTATACATGAATGAATGCCTGAAAAACGACTGCTTCCGTTTCTCCAAAACACACAACGTTCCTACAGTTTTTGGCCGGACCTAGCCTCTTGTCACTACTCCAAGGATGTCCTGAGTGGTACAAGACGAATGGTGTCAATTTTCGTGCAGAAGGGATCTTAATCACCCAAACTCTCCGGAGTTGCGGCCAATTGAAAAGTGTTGGGCTATAGTGAAGCACGAACTTTGTAGGCATCCTAAAGTTGTCACTACAGAACAGGAAATGTGAAATAATGGTTGAATGCGGAAAAAAATATCAGTTCAAGCGTTGTGCAAAATCATATGCATGGTATAATGAAGAAAGTTCGAGCTTTTGATTTGGTTAAGAAAATATAGTGAAATATTACCAGTTAAGATACCGTGAATATGACCAAGATTATACATGGCATTGTATTCCTGAATATTTCATGACAATCGGTTGAGAGACTTATTTTTGAGGACGAGTTTAAAGTGATGCAATTTTACTGTGGACACCTTTTCATCTGCGGAAAAATTTCTATACAACAGGTTTCTCTAAAATTTATCTGTATGAGCTAATCATGACCAATCCATCAATAAACCGTTTGTTTACTTTGAAGACTTCATTAGTTTTCATTTCCAAGCAATGGAAATACTATTCAGAATCGCGATTCACAACCAAATTGTCGTAAAATCCACAACAGTCACAATCTCGGGAGCTTCCTCATTTCGAACTAGTCAGCATTTTTCCGGAAAAATGCAGTGGCTGTAAAAACTAAGAGCACCATTCGTTCTTCAGGAATGAAACGAAAAGCAACCCGCTCAGCATCCAGGTAGCAACACCACGTTTTGTCCGGCAAAAGCATCACCCGCACCAAATACGGCTCACTATTCAGCTCAAAAAGCTGAAATTTTTCAACGGTATTTTTATAGATCCAAATTGCTCCAAGAATAGATCAAAACAAATACCAAATTGCAAAATAGATCCGGTATAAAACAAAATTTACAACACCGGTGCAGCGATGTTTTTGCATTTGGTGTAAACATCCCATCTACGATTTGGAACACCGTTGAAGTTGCCCTTATGTTCATTTTGTATATTCGTAAACGAAAAAATGACCAGTTCCGAAATTCGTGACTCCAGGTTGACGAATATCAGAACGGATTTATTTTCTGTATATACGATATTGTGCTTATATTAACATTACATATTGTTCAATTCAAATTAAAAATACAGAACTAACATCTTGTACACCAGATTGCATGAGCAAACACAATTTTCCCATACACCCACTACTGACTGATGATCTTCCGAATGAAAATATTCAATACCCTCAGAATCTTGACGAGTTATAAAAAGGTAATCACTCGAGATGCTCATCTCAACAAAACGCCCTGAAAACACGTGAGCCATCGGCGATGGGAGGTGAATTGTCACCACTATCTGGTACTATCTTATATGGTCGCGCGCTTCCGATTTTTAATTACTATTTACTCATAGCTGTGATTCCCATAATGAATTCATCGGCCAACCTGGAACTAATCATACCTAAAATATAAAATGTGCAACCGAATGCACAGAGCATCACATTCTATCCCCTGGTTCCAGTTCTAACACAACAGCGCAGCAAAATGAAACAGTTCCTAGTCAGTCAGTTGCTCATCGCAGCGATGATGAGTGTTTTTGTAGTGAGTTGGTGTGTTTCAGCTGATCAATGATTTAAAACCTAACGATTGCTCATTTTCTTTAAAATAGGACATTTCATCGGCCATCGATTGCCACGAAGTTTTTCAAAGGGTATAAATCCAACACTTTAACGTAGAAGGCTGGTTTTAGTCATTTAACCAAACTTCTTGTATTTCAGAAAGAAGAACTCAAGGACTGCTGCGGCGCGCCATCTATTTTCAAAAAGGAAGAAATGGAAGACTGCATGGGAAAAGCGGAAGGGAACCATCATGAGAAGTTTTTCGTAAGTTTTGAAACTAAGTAGGTATATCCTGCAATGAAAAAAAATGAATTTTCTGCAGTGCGGATCGCAATGTTTACTCAATGCTCATGGCTTCCTGAACGGTGATGAAGTGGACGTGGACGCAATCAAAAAGAACGCGGAAGGCATGGAAGGGGACTGGAAGGAAACGATTCTGAAATTAGTTGACACTTGTGGACAAAGGGTTGGCGAAGTGAAAGCCGAAATGGAGCAACGGGGTGGTCCCAAGGGGCCGTGCAGTCCATCGGCAGGCATTTTCACCATGTGCCTAGGCAAAGGTTACATTCAGAATTGCCCGGCTGAACATTGGAATGAATGTGAGTAAAGATGAGAATTGATGGGGAGGGAAGGTGAGTTTTCAATTGTGTTTTTTTTTTTTGCATTTTCAGCTGAGCTGTGCAACAAGGTCAAGAGCGGAGAGTGCGATAAGAAACATAAACATTGATGTATTAATGTTGCATGTTTTCATGTACACTAAAAAACGTTACTAAATGGTAAATGAGCTCTGAATGATTGGCTAATAAATATTTCTTAAGCATTTCAACGGCTTTGTTTGTTTCCCGATTGTGTCTGAGTTCGATTTTGTTCCTAGTTTCGCAACCAGTTCCAACCTGACTGCTGTCAAAACGATTTTTATTCGCCCTGTTTCAACCCATGTTGATGTTTTTCGATGATAAGTTCACACTGAAGTTTTTAACAGTTTCAACCCCACTTCACCAATACAATCGTATTCGAGCTGTCAAATAGTGTGTTATGCTTTGAAAGTGGAATCTTGTGAGCTCTCAGATTGGAAAAAAATTCAAATACAGAACTGTGTCTACGTGATGAGTATTTCTGGTTAAGCGGTCAATTTCTTGTAATCAGAATGCGATTCTGATTCAAATTTTGAGAAACTTGTTTTGTTGACGATTCTAGTAAAACCAAGATACAAAACTTCAGATATTTTTCACGTACGAGACTTTTGAAAACAAGCACTGCAATCGTTGATTTCACGTAAATTAAATTTCAATCATCTAAACAAGTTCTTTCAAATCGAAGAAATCGTTCATCTATCCGATTGGAAAGTTGGTTTCCTTTTGTGCGAAAAGCTTTGACACTGTATTTTAGTGGTTTTCCTTGGAAATTTTGTCTTATATCAAAGCCCTATATATCCAAATGTATGTGCAGGGTGTCTCACAATAGGTGTCACAAAAACAAAATGAGATTACAGCAAAACAAATCAAACAAATCATAGCATATATTTTTCATTTGAAAGATACATGTTATAGAAATAAACCATACTAATTCAATTCAAATATCTTGCCCTTTTGCTTGATAACTTTGCACAAACGCTTTGTTAGACCCATCGCAGCTGTCACGCACGATTCCTGAGGAATTTGGTCCCAAATATCAACCAAATGTTTTTTGAATCTAACAAAAAATAAAAAAAACAGGGCTTACTTCCGTAGGACCTATATGTTGAAGCATATAACCCCAAACAAAGTAGTCAAGTGGATTGAGATCCGGTGAAGATGCAGGCCATTCTTCGCTTGTGATGAAATCGGGGTAGTTCTCCGCGGAACACGCTTGTTTGCCTTGTAAGCTGGTGAAGTGGTGAAATGAAGAGAAAGTTTTCCTTTTCGTGAAACGGCGCCCCATACCATGATTTTCGATGCATTCTGATAACGTTCTACAGCTAGTTTATCTCTTGGAATATTGACAAGATTTTTGCCATACACACGATCATTTAGTTGATTATGAATGTCCTGAATTGGAGTTTTTGGCGGGGGGGGGGTTTTTCTGAGATAGCCAAAAATGAGTCTACGTGGTTTATGCACAGGCTCTAAGTGGGACACCCTTGCGCTGAACTGGTTGGCTTGATGTGCCGCAAGGGCTTAGTATGGATTCTTTGTCCTGAAGTTAAGAGGTTAGTTTTTAATATCTAAAATCTAAAAATCTAAAAATCTAAAAATCTAAACATCTAAAAATCTAAAAATCTAAAAATCTAACAATCTAAATATCTAAAAATTTAAAAATCTAAAAATCTAAATACCTTTATATCTAAAACTCTAAAAAGCTAAAAATTTCTAAATCTAAGAATCTGAAAATCTAAAAGTATAAAAATCTAAAAATCTTAAAACATAAATATCTCAAAATCTGACAATCTACAAACCTAAAAATCTAAAAATCTAAAAATCTGAAAACTTAAAGATCTAAATATCTAAAACTAACATCTAAAATCTAAATACCATGAAATCTAAAAATGTTAAGATCTAATAATCTAATAATCTAAAAATATAAAAATCTAATTATCTTGAAATCTACTAAATATCTAAAAATCTTTAAATCTTTAAATCTTTAAATCTTTAAATCTAAATATCTAAATATATAAAAATATAAAAATCTTTCAATCGACAAATCTAAAGATATGAACATCTAAAAATTTAAAAATCGAAAAATCTAGAGATCTGAATACCTAAAAATCTAAACATTCTGAGATTTTACTCGGTCACAACATTCTTCTATTCACACTCTGGGAATCTTGTGGCAAAATATGAGTGCAATCGGTTTTAAAAAAAACCCTGACAATAATAAAGAAAACCTACCAAAGCCGTCATTTCCTCTATCTAAAATCTGAGACTGATTCTGATATAGACTAGCTTCATATCAATGTTAGTACATCTAGTTTTCACTGGAAACGATGCATCTGACGGCTCATATCAAGATTCGCTATATCAAATAATATAGCTAGTAGTCTGGACGGCACATTTATTTTTCTTTTTGACAAAATTATGAAATAACATAAAACAAATTTACCAATTCGTTAAATATGAAGAAAACAAGAAAGTTTGATGGTTACCTTTGCCCAACCATACTTAATACATTACCTAAGTGATAGATGGTTGTGTTTTATTCACCAGTATTCACTACAATATTTAGTTTATTTCTCAATTATTGGTAGCCTCATTCTTCGTAATATGCTTTCGCTGAATTTTAATCCCAGTGCATTTTAAATGTGGCTGGATTTTTTATTTTTCGTGTCGAAATTCCGTCAATCTCAGCCATTTGAAAATACATGCGAACAAAATGCTTGGACAATATTCCCGAGGGGGTAGGAAACCTTAACCATTTTCAATTTCAGGACAATCGAAGTTTTGAGTTTTTGTTTTGCTTCGATTAGAAATACATTGCAAAACACTTTGTCAGGAAGCAGATGATAGGTAAAATCATGTTTGACATATTTTAGTGCACCAATTTTTTTCCAAACATCGCTGGTTCGATTACCATTATTTGTGGTATAAATATGTACACTTGCGATGGAAGTTTTCGCTACATTTAAGGCGGATATTTCATTATTTTTGAATTCAAATTCACCGCGATATTGACAAAAATCGAAACACCAAAATGTACACTGAAGTTTACACCCTCTGGATGGCACATCTCATCGAGATGTCATAATTTGTCATCAGTAATGAAATCAAGTTTCTAAAGGGCTAATGAACTTAACTGAAGGCGGCGGCGTGGCGCGGTGGCGCACAGATCTACACAGAAAAAAATAATTAAGTTTAACAAGCGCGTAAAATTTCCTCTTGTTTAATTTCAACCCAAAGGAGGTGTGAACATCGAAATTGTATGCAATTTTCCCTACACCATACAACAATGTTTGTAATCTGTCATACGACAAGCTAGATGCAGGCGTTATCTAACCTCAATTTACACGAAATATCCCATTAATTTCTGCCAAATCTAGCATTCCCTTTATGTGCATTAGAAAACGCATAAAATTCAATGTTTCTTTTTATCTGTGTACGCAGTAGGCGGCAGCAAGCGTCCTGGAGGCGTTGGTGAAGTTAGCTGTTGGTGCCTCGCAGCGAGAAACATGGCTGCAACATGGAAGCCTACGAGTTGACGGGAAAAAACGCCCGTCTTTTCAGGACAACCTAATCAGTTTGCTAAGTAAAGAGTTTTTTGGTTGAATTTTTCTCTTATGCTGCAGCATAGAACATAACCAATAGCAACATATCTTGTTTGAAGTTTGCTTTTCTGCAATCGCTGCCCGCTTTTTGCTGGCATGTGATGATTTCCCTATCACAGACATCACTAGTTGTTTAATGCTTGTTTAATTTTCCGAGCAGACTGAAAGTGTAGCTTCCCGACTGATGTAGAGTATCTTGATATCATATGTCTTACACGTTATTCCTAATCAAAGGAAGATGTATGAATGTATCAAATAATTAAGCAGTGCAAACGTTTAGTGTAAGGGAATTAGATTTGGAACGAAATCAATTTCGGTCACTCTTTAAACAATCAAACGCTCAAGATTGCACATTGCCGCGTAGTCCTACGTCACCTTTGCCCACAACCCCATTGGGCTGTACCGTGTAGTTTGTCATCCAAAAATAAAATCTCGCAGTCTGCTCCTTTGGACCCTGGCTTGCTTTTGGCGCTCCGTCAACCTGTGAACCCGTTGTTTCTTGTACGGCTTGCATTCCTGATCATATCTGAGGAGCCTGTTCATTGAAACAGGGGAGATTTGAAATTGTTTGCTCAATTACCGGCCAGATTACGTCTTATTCGTTCCCTCACACATTTGACCTTTTTCTTCGTTCTGGTAGTTCGTCTGGTACCTCCTTTGTGTTGAATATGCACATTTTCAGTTATCTTGAACCGTTTCAAGGTACGAAAAACAAAACTCTTACTCACTCCGAACTGCTTAAAGCTACTGAATATTTGACACGGTCTAAGCTTTTGCAGATGTAATTTGGAAACTTGCTCCCGTATGGCTTCCATAGTAGCAGATAAATATAAACAAACGGAATCGCTTATTTATCTCCAGCAATAAGGGCATCTTCAACGGCGATCCAAATCGTGGATGGGATTTATTTTTTTAAGACCAAACGCAAAAACATCACTGCACCGGTGTTGTGAACTTTATTTTATACTGGATCTATTTTGCATCATTTCAGAACTGGTATATGTTTTGATCTATTCTTGCAGCAATTTGGGACAAGAAAAATACCGTTCCAAAACACTACACGCTACTTGATAATACCAATTATTGAGTAAAATTTTACTAAACAAGAACTCAATTTTATTGAGGATATTCTGATCTATATTTGTGAGCCGAAAAGTAAGCGTGTTTACTGCGTGTGATGCTGGCGGTGGATAAAAAGTTGTGTTGCTCGCCTCGGATGCTGATAATTACCGCTAGTTGATCCCGGTGCTAGTGAATTGCCCTTTCGTTTCATTCCTAAATAACGAATGCCTGTCTTAGGTCTTAGTGGCTGTAAACACTGCATTTTCCGGAAAACGCTGACTAGAGTGAAATGCGGAGGTTCCAAGATTCCGAATAGTATTTCGATTGCTCAGAAATGAAAAGTAATGAAGTCTTCAAAGTAAACTATCTGTTACAGTAACAGACTTGATAGATTGGTCAAGATAAGCACTTGCAAATAGCTCATACAGATACATTTTAGAGAAGCCTCTAGTTGACTCTAATTGCCGCATAATTTCCAGGAACACCTCCGTCGGCATGCGGAAACGCAGGAAGTTCTTCTCGTTCTAGGTTTGCGTGTTGCTAAATAAGTCCTGGAACAGCTTCTGGTGGCCGGAACGGAAATTTCGATCGACGCTGGGGCGTCATCCAGCTGTCAAACTACAAATCAGCATTATCTAATATCGTTTTAATTAAATGCATGCATTCACACACTTACCTTCAGCCAAACGAAAAACAAAGTATTCCTTGTCGTCAGCTAACGACGTACTACTGGCATTAAAAATTATTTGGTCAAACCAATCAATGGCAGAATGTTTGTGAAAAATCTGCGATGTCTGAAAAAAAGCTTCTGACCTCTGATGTCGAATGATCGACAGGATAAAAGGTGTTGGCGGGTTAACAACAAAGAATACCACACCGGTGCGTGGGACGCAAACTTGGTCTATTTAAGCTAGTTCTATTCAAGTTTCGCTGATGCAAATCAGGTATAAAGTTGATCTAAAATAGACCGCCGCTGAAGATGCCCTTAGATGTCAAAAGAATACGCTCAAAACGGGTATAATCAATTGCGCTGTTAAAATTACCCAGCTGAAATAAACCAAGCCTGAAAAAATGTGACACCTGTTGTGAGACACTTCATTTACAAATGAATGCCTTTCGGCATTCCGAGGAGTGGTGGATTCAACATTTCTCACCCAAACTGCTTTAAAAACAAACTATTTACGGAGTAAACAGTTCTTTTTTATGCAATTTTTCCAAACCTATTGTAACGACGTTACAAATGACGCCAACATGGCTAACCAGTTAAATTTGATAATTAATAATTTTCTATCCTGCAGGCAGATTCATTTGTATCGGGTATTTTTCACATCGTTACCATTCCGCTTGCGGGCCCATTGCGTTCGGAGTTTTAACTTTAGTCTTATCCACTGATTGTCTTAACGTTTGCATTGAAAAAAGTTGACGTTTTTCGGATGGTGATAAAAAAAGCTAAGACAGATGATTGCTTTTGATGAATTTCCCATGGGTGGTTATTTTTTTAGGCTTACTTGCAAAATAAACACTACGCCCTAGCGAGTGGCCTTCCGGCAGTTGACCGGAACATTCGCCATGGCGGACGACAAAAAGCGTGTGAGTTCATTCTTCGTTTTATTTATCAATTCCTTCTCACTTTTCGTGACAAAATGGTTGAAGTAAATCTTACGCTTCAGGTTGGCCCAGAAATTCTCGATGGGACGCAGCTGGGGGACGTTGGGCGGGTTCACCGACTTGGGACCACATCGATATTCAGCCCCTCCATCTCCTCCAGCGATCGCTTCGAGTAGTGGACCGACGCCAGATCCGGCCAGAACACCGCGTCTTCGCTCTTATGGTATTCCTTGATGAACTACGCAGCTTCCGGCAGGCATTTTGTTATATGAATTTCACCGTTTACGGCCAGTCCGGAGCACAGGAAGAGCGGCATTAACATCCCCTTCTCAGTGATTGTCAGCCACAGCAGAACCTTCTTGGGGAACTTGGTGTGTGAAATGAACTTCACCTCGGCACTCACTCCCTTCGTGGGGGAAGTAAAATACGAAGTGCCATGCCAGTCGTTGCCATTCAGGGTGAGATAGGTCTCGTCGTCCATCACCACCGCCACGTCGCTATTTGCCGGGAAAATCGAGTTAACCATCTTATTCAGACGCTGCCGCTGCGTCATTGCCTGTGGCTCCGAAACCAGTGGACGCGACTTCCGCTTCCTAACATGTATGTTCATGTTCGTCAAGTACTTTTTCACTGTTTGGCCGGTTGAACCGATCTCCCGGCCAAGCGCACGTGGCGATGTAGCCAGTTTTCCCACGATATTCCTCTTCAGCATCCTTTGGAGCTTCTTGTCACTCTGATTGTTGTCTAATAGTGCCAAGATGTTGTAGATGCTAGAACGGGTGTATGCAGCGTCCACAAAGTGCCGCACGATGTCCGTTTTCGACGCAGCGGGGCGCCGTTCTTTGAACGCGCACACTTCTGAACGGAGTTGCTTCACTATTTTTCCCATCACGGTTAAAGTTCGACAGATAGAGCTGTCAAATTTTCTCTGCTAACTCATGGGTTACTATGATTGATGCTGCATGAGAAGTTTTGTCAGTGCGGATGAAGGTAAATTTTTTTATGCAAACGTTAATACTCTGGCTGTCATAAAATTTGAGAGAGAGAGAGAGAGACTTGTTTTTATTTGTTGTTTACACATAAAATAAACAGTGGATACATCCTAGAGGGTTTGAGCTGTTTAGTGGAATACCTGTAACTAGAAATTAGAAGAAAAATTAGTATTCTCCATTTAATTCCAACTATCTTTGCTTATCTTCGACAGATACGCGTATTGCGTCTACAATGTGCAGACTTCTTCAGCGTCTCGTACTAATAACTCGACTTATTACGAGTACGAGTTATTAGTAGGAGACACTGAAGAAGTCTTTATATACAACTCTTCACTCCTTGGCAAAAATGCAATCAACAACTGTCATTACGTGCGTAATGCACTGTTGAGTATTTCTAACTCTTTCGCTCCACTGCTAAATCTCATTTGATACCCCGCTACTCCGCCCGTTTTCCCTACCAACTAAAGAAAATAGATCACCTGAGATATTATAGGCACCTTGGTCGGTATACGGTACAGCGATTTGATTTGAATTATTTGAAATTACAGCTTACTTGAGCACATTCAGGTGCATACACTAGTACATTATCGATAAAGCATGTACAGCCGATGACTGGTATTCACACAACTGATGAAAATATTAGCACAATACATAGTGATTTTCTCCTCGATTAAGCTTATGA
>JASCZW010016757.1:0-18152 GCA_034211315.2 Aedes japonicus | reverse complement strand
GTAACTCAAATTAACCTGAATCATTGCGACATACCACAACAATTGTTGTGGCAGTCAACAATAGAAACAAAGTGAGACGTCACAATCATTCCGGAACCGTATAGTATTCCTCCCGATAACGCAAACTGGGTGGCAGATAGATTGGAGATGGTTGCGATACAAGTGACGGGCATATCCTCCATCCAGGACGTAGTGTCTAGTTCGTACGAAGCGTTCGTGATCGCCAAAATCAACGGGATCCTTGCTTACAGCTGCTATGGACCCCCAAGGACCACGGAACAGTTCCACAAATGCTGGATTCCCTGACTGAGAAGCTTATTGGAAGAAGACCGGTCATTGGAGGAGACTTCAATGCTTGGGTTGTGGAGTGGGGCAGCAGAAGTACCAACGCTAGAGGGTGCAGCCTACTAGAAGCTCTGACAAAGCTGGAAATTACACTATCGAACGTAGGTACTGCCAACACTTTTCGCAAGGACAGTCCTGAATCCATCATCAATTTTTCCTTCTGTAGTCAGTCGTTGATGACATATTTGAACTGGAGAGTATGTGACGAGTATTCCCATGGAGACCATCTGGAGCTGTAGTAAAATATCTGCCTGAAAAATTCGGCGGCAAAAATAGTTGCAACCGAAAGTGGTAGACGAAGGTCTTCGACAGAGAACTCTTTGTTGAGGTTCTGCGGTTCGCAACGCAGACGAGCTGACGAATACGTTAATAGGAGCATGCGATGCAACCATGCGGATGAAACTGGAGCCAAGGAACAAGCTGGAAAATTGTACCCAAATGATATATCTGCTTCAAATAAGGTTCGATCTGCTTGGTCAAGTATCAAACGGGCCCGTGACACAGGTGTTAAAGCAACACATAGATCCCGTGCTAGTGCTAAACTTGTCGTTAGTACCAAATCAGTCGAGAGAGGAAATACGACAGTGGAGACGGCTGCAAAACTGGCAGAAATGCTCTGGATATATCTTTCCAGAATTGTTCGGCATGTTACTTAAGCTGATATTTCGTTGTTAGTGAAAAGTTTTCTGCAGATCCAAGAGCCAATCAATGTGAAAAAAATGGTACGCAAAGATGCTGATTTGAAGTAATTCGTGTTCATTTACCTTAAATGTTTACTGAACCTGTTGGTGGAATGGTGTGGTCAGAATAAATTCATTGTAAGTATCGCAAAGTGTGTGGTAATATCGTTCCATCGTGTCAAGAACTCTACACGTAAAAACTTCGTAGAGTTGATATAGTAAAGGACCTGGGCGTTCTTTTGAATGAACAGCTGGATTTCCGTCTACACTATCAAGCCATACTTTCCAAAGCTAATCGTCAGCATGGATTCATTTCCAAAATCGCACGGGATTTCAACGACCCCCACTGCTTAAAGGCGCTGTATTGTTCACTAAAGGGCGATACGGTCAAAATTTGGTCAATATCAACTTGACGTATTTCTTTCAATTTTGCATTTAAAAAACCTGAACACCCCTCATTTTGAAGGTGTGTATGTGTAAAATGTTGCTCCTATTTTGATTTTGGAATTCACTCTTCAGTTTTCAAAATGCCGTCCAAACAAGATGAGCAGCGTATCAAAATTTTGCTCGCGCATCGCGAAAATCCGAGCTACTCGTACGCAGAGTTGGCAAAATCGCTAAAAGTTGCCAAATCAACCGTTACAAATGTAATTAAAGTGTTTGGGGAACGTTTGTCGACAGCCAGGAAGTCTGGATCGGGGGGAAATCGAAAACCGGAAGCCGCTGAGACGACAAAGAGAGTTGCCGGTAGTTTCAAGCGAAACCCTAACCTATCTCTCCGAGATGCCGCAAATAAGCTGGGTGTATCGTCTACAACCGTGCATCGAGCCAAAAAACGAGCCGGACTATCGACTTACAAGAAGGTAGTGACTCCAAATCGCGATGATAAACAAAATACGACGGCCAGCGCGATCCCGGAGGCTGTACACGACGATGCTGACGAAGTTTGACTGCGTGGTAATGGACGACGAAACCTACGTCAAAGCCGACTACAAGCAGCTTCCGGGACAGGAGTTTTATACGGTAAAAGGAAGGGAAAGGTAGCAGATATTTTCAAGCACACGAAACTGTCAAAGTTCGCAAAGAAATATCTGGTTTGGCAAGCCATCTGTACCTGTGGCTTGAAAAAGCAGCATTTTCATAGCTTCCGGGACTGTCAACCAAGAAATTTACGTGAAAGAGTGTTTGAATAAACGTCTGCTGCCTTTCCTGAAGAAACACGGTTGTTCCGTACTGTTTTGGCCGGATTTGGCATCTTGCCGAGGACAAGAACCCTCCCAACACGCCAGAGCTCCGCCCAATTGAGAAATACTGGGCTATTGTCAAGCGGAACCTAAAGAAGACCAAAAACTGCTAAGGACGAGCAGCAGTTCAAGGCAAACTGGCTTTCTGCGGCGAAGAAGGTGGACAAGGTGGCTGTACAAAATCTGATGGCAGGGGTCAAGCGCAAGGCCCGGCAATTCGGATTTGGAAAAGCGGAAGCCTAACTGAATATTTTTCCTGAATTTTATACTAATTGAACTTGAAAAAGAAATTTAATTTGATTTTTTAAATAAACGATTTCACCGATTTACACGCGTTTTCCCTTGACCAAATTTTGACCGTATCACCCTTTAGTCCGCCCTATACTAGAGAATGCATCTGTTGTCTGGAGTCCGTATGAATTTACCTGGATTCTACGTCTTGAACGAGTACAGAAGAGATTTGTAAGGCTGGCTTTGCGAAGCCTTCCATTGCGTGATCCCGTCAATTTTCCGCCGTATCCAAGCAGATGTTTAATACTGGGTTTAGACACTCTGGAGCAAAGATGAAAAAATCAGCAGGCAAGATTTGTCGCAAAGTTTTTAAACGGTGAAGTGGATTGTCCGGAATTGCTATCACAGCTGGTCTTTTGTGTCCCTCAACGAATGTTACGGAATTTTTCATTGTTGCAACCAAGATATCACCGTACTGCATATGGCTACCACAAACCACTGACGCCCATTATTAGGACTTTTTCAGCAGTGGAATCTGCTTTTGAAATAGGCGAATCATCCAACAAGTTCCGAATCACGTTCCGAACTTGACGATGTTATTGCAACGGATATTTTTGTATGGTTTATTTTTAAATGTTTTATATTTATCATGGGGCACAAACAAACTATATTTTTCACCTCGATGATGGTGATGGATTTAGTTTTTATTTTGTTATTGTAATTTGAAGTAGTTTTTATTTTTTGTGTATTCTTCAAAAGTTTGAGCCTCGCGCGCGGTATACAGGTATAAAGGACTCCTTTTTTAATTTACAATATAATATTGGCCTTTGATGCTTCAGAAGATGCCATTAAATAGTAGTCGGTTGTCTGGCTGATTGTCGGGGAATTTCTTGTCAATTCAGTTGTGGTTGAAAGTAAAAGTTTGACTAGGGCCGGTCCAGGATTTTTTCGGTTTGGAAATTTTCTCGATCGTCCTGATGGGGATATCCTTGGTCAGCCCAAAACTAAGGTGGCGGTTCCATTAGTGTTGGAACCTCATTGACTCTGTAGCGGGCAGGATCGGATATTGGCTTGTCTTTTGATAATGTCCTTATACAGGATTCTGTGTTTGGAATTGTTCGCTGGGATTACTTGCGTTATATTTTGTGTATTGAGTATTGAGTAGAGACGTTGTGTTTTTGTTCTATTTTATCTGCCCACCGCTCGTTTTCAAACTTGTTTCTTTCAATTTCAAAGCCTGCCATTGCCCTTTACGGAACTATCAATACACTTTCTCTTCATGTCTATTCGTTCTAGCATAAATTACCGTCCACTACTAGCGCTTCGCATGGAGATGAGAAATTATCTGCTTCTGAAAACTTCATCAAAGATCGTTACTTCCGCGCATGGGAGAATACAAAAAAAACAACAATTCATATAAACAATGAGATATTAGAGTATATCGACAAAGCTCATAATCTTGGTGTAATATTCCAAACAAATCTTGAATGGAATTCTCATATACATGCACAATGTGGTAAAATCTATGCAGTCTTACGACATTTACGACTAAATCTCTTTTGTTATCGCATTTTTCCTATGGCTCAGAGTTAATTTTAAATGCATCTGCTGCTGCATATGACCGACTGAGAGTAACCACTGTGATCGATAGGTTTTCAATTTTTCTAGATTCTGTAGCGTAACAAATTTGCAGCGGCACCTGTTGGGATGTTTTTTTTAAAATAATTTCTATAAATTACGTTGCTATGTCACTTTATTTAGAATCATACATTATTGTTCACACTATCTTCTTGATAAGCTGCAGCTGTTCAGAAGCACTAGAGTTTGTCACTTTGTTCTCATACATCATAACTCCTCTCATTATAGCAAATTGCAAAAAAAGGGAACACATGAAACACAAATTTATGCATAGCTCGAGAACTAATCAAGAAAATGGAACCAAATTTGGCATATGGAAGTTTTTGAAGGAGAGAAATGTTTTTATGGTCATCGAGACTCTTCCGCCTTCTGAAAAGGGGGGGGGGGAGCTCTCATACAAATGAAACACAAATTTCTGCATAACTCGAGAACTTATAAAGGAAATGGAATCAAATTTGGCATGTGGAATTTTTTAAAGAAGACACATATTCCTATGGTGGTTTAAGACCACTCTGCCTTCTTAATGAGGGGGGAGAAATGAAGACGCAATTTTCTGCATAACTTGAGAACTATTCAAGTAAATGATACCTTATTTGGCATGTGGGGGTTATTGGAAACAGGATTTTTATTTACATAAAAATGGATTTCTGTCTGACTGTCTGTCTGACCGATCGGAGTGAAAATATGTATGCAGGTATTTTTGGGGCTGGGGAAGGTTCTTATGATTGTTTGAGACCGCTTCCCCCTCTCGGCTCTTATACAAATGAAACACAAATTTCTGCATAGCTTGAGAACTAATCAAGCAAATGGAATCAAAAATGGTATGCAGGGTTTTTTGAATGGAAGAAATGTTTCTATGGTGACTTCAAACACAAATTTCAACCAATCCTGAGAGTTATCCAGGTAACTTAGCCACAAACTGTGTATTGTCTGGGTAAGAAGAATGTTCTGATAGAAGTTTGAACTCCTTATTACTCAAAAAAAAAAACTCATCAAAAAAAGCGTCAGTTCTATGTAATGTTCATTCATTTAGTTGCAGGCGTAGCAACGCTCGCACCGGGATCAGCTAGTTGTCGCTATTTTTCATGTTGATGATAAAGCATTGTTGCTATCGGTAGTGTGTTGCAATAATGATAAAACGTTATTTTGTCGCTGTTACAGGAAAACAAGATCGTTGCAACATGTGTGCGAATCACAACATTTTCTTACAGCAACTTGTCTCTTTCCCATCATCGATGCAACATTTTGTTGTTCTCTTCGTGTTTTGTTGCAATAAATTCAAGCTACAACATATCATTGTTGCATAGTGAGAGAGTAACGGGTGTATCACTCTTCAAAGTTATCTTTTGTTTTTAGGTACACGAAGAGAATATTCGACACACTGATAGCAATACCTTCTTTGTGCGTGCAATTATATTGTGGAATCTGCTACCACCTGATATCAAATCTATTAATACAGCAGCAAGATTCCGTTGTGAATGTATAAACTGGCTCAATAAAGGGAATTAACAATTAACAAGTTTATTTGTTTTATTTATTTATATTTGATTGCCTTTTGAAAACTGAATTCGTAGAATGCGGTTGAACAACAAGAAATCCGATTTTAGAAATTCATAAGGGTGAACCCTTACTCTGCAAGTATGATGAAGAAATACAAATACTAATATTAAAAACTAAGATTCAGGGACCTGATTAAAATAAGCTTCCATTGATGTCCTAGCTCATCGATTTAGCACCACCCGGGGGAGACTTGATCCTATATAAAGTTGATTTCAGTATCTCCAATCCGCTTCGGAATGTTTTGTGATATAGAGGACGGATTATTATAATTTGAGATAACTCAATGCAGACATCTTCCAAATTTGGAAGATCAACAGGCAATCGGTGGAGATACACCTAGAACCTCGTGGCAAGATGCCCAGAGACGGACCGGAAGTTTTGATGAGTCTTTTCCGAATCATCCATCAATGATACTTTCAATAAAACAAAAGTGTTCGTGTCAGCCAGGGCCAGTGGTTTTCCACCTCTAGTGTTCAAAAAGTGTTCAACTGCACTCTACGTTCTCCTAACAGCCATTTGAAATAAGTCAATTGCTCAATCAACGTCCCTAGATGGATGGAAGGACTCTTTTCAGTTTCCTGTCTTCAAAAAAGAAGATCGTGGAAACGTATCGAATTATCGCGGCATTGCATCTTTATGTGCAGGCTCGAAGTTGCTGGAAACTCTAATAATTATTAACTATTAATTTAACGCAGTTAAGGACCATATTTCGTGCAATAAACACGGATTTTTTGCAGGGAGTTTGACGGTCACTAACCTCACCGAATTTACTTCATAGTGCATAGGGAATATGGAGAATGGGGCTCAAATAGACACTATTTACACAGATTTGAAGGCTGCTTTTGACCTGCTTCTCGCAAAGCTACAATGGATGGGAGCTGCACCTACCTTCTTCAACTGGCTGAAATCTTACCTGATAGATCGTCGCTGAGCTGTGGAAGCTGGACAGCTCAGTCTAGCTATTTTTCAAACTCCTCCGGTATTCCCCAGGGAAGCAACCTTGGCCCGCTGTTATTTTCCCTGTTTCTTAATGGTGTGCGCTGCACTTTCGCCAGGGTGTCGGCTTTTGTAAGTAGATGATCGGAAATTCAATAGAAGTGCAAAACAGAAGAGAACAGAAGTGTTGGAAATTCAATAGACTCGTTTGTGGAGCTTTAGCTTCCACGAGCTACCGAAACACTTAGAACTGGTGGGTACCTACCGAAGCGTCCGTTCGTGTCGACCGTCAGAGAAGTAAGACGACGAGCCGAGTTAGTTGCTAGCCTACTTCGATGCCTTCGTGAGCTTGTGGCAGCGGGTGACTGTCACATGATGCGGGTTACAGCCCCTTAGGCTAAGTGACCTTGAACGCACGCACACTACAGCGCCATTTAAAACAAAGGAGTGCAAGTAAGAAGGAAAATCTTTTGGAGGAAAACAAACCATCATTCCTCTGCATGTGCTAAAAAGGAAAAGGTGATTAAACGTCAAGAAGCCTAATGGGGCAGTGAGCGACTAACATCTCTAATCGAGGGATATCAATACCGCACATCGTTGACGTTTTTACGGAATGGTGTGGAATCAACTCAGTACTAACAAATGCTCGGTGATCTCATTCACCCGAAAATAAATCAATCTCATGGATCTACAAAATTGGTGGTGAACATGTGGAGAGAGTGTCCGTGATCAAAGACCTTGGAGTACATCTCGACGCGAAACACATCTTCAGAGAGCATTAATCATTTGTAATCTCTAAAGCTCACTGAAACTTGGAATTTATCTTTAGAATTGCCCATGAATTCAGAGATCCATACTGTTTACGTGCGTTGTACTACTCGTAGGTGCGATCCGTTCTGGAATAATTATTGTTTTGTTCTTGAATAGAAAAGAATACAAACATATAAATCTCGAGTACTTTTTCAAATGGACGTAAGTCGTAAAATGTGCACAAACGAGTTGTTCATGGCATGTTATTACAAAATCATGTATATATACCCATCTCCGATAAAAATTTTGATGGAATCTGCTTGAAAATTTTAACTAACTTTTTACAAAACGGTGTATCATACCTTTTGCACTTTTTGGGAATAATGTAGATACGTCGCTTGTGTTGAAAATCAACTTGCGAAACATTGTTGTATCATTTGAATTCCCTTCAACGACGGCGTTAGCAAAAGGCTCCTTACCACAATTTGGATTTTTCATATTTAAAATTAATTTATTTAAAAAAAAAATAGTACGTAATTTTGATAAGTTTGACGTATCTTCTGTGAAATATGACAACTTGAAGTAACATTTCGACGTAACATAATGACGTATTATCTTTTTCTCTTGTTGAGCGTTGTAAAAAGCATTTTTCTGTACGAAATTCGAATTTCTACACCCAGTGTAATTTTTAAGCACAGTGATGTAATATCGTTTATCGATAAGCTGTTCAGTGGAATTCAATTGGGATAAACATGTACAGTTTTGAAATAGAAATAGAAATAAACTTAAAAAAATTCAATGTTTATTTTCTCACTAGCTGATCCCGGTGCGAGCGTTGCTACGCCTGCAACTAAATGAATGAACATTACATAGAACTGACGCTTTTTTTTAATGAGTTTTTTTTTGAGTAATAAGGAGTTCAAACTTCTATCAGAACATTCTTCTTACCCAGACAATACACAGTTTGTGGCTTAGTTACCTGGATAATTCTCAGGATTGGTTGAAATTTGTGTTTGAATTCACCATTCCAAAAACCCCGCATACCATTTTTGATTCCATTTGCTTGATTAGTTCTCAAGCTATGCAGAAGTTTGTGTTTCATTTGTATGCGAGCCGGAAGGGGGAAGCGGTCTCAAACAATCATAAGAACCTTCCCCAGCCCCAAAAATACCTGTATACATATTTTCATTCCGATCGGTCAGACAGACAGTCAGACAGAAATCCATTTTAATATAAATAAAAATTCTGTTTCCAATAACCCCCTCATGGAAAATGTGGTTTCATTTACTTGAATAGTTCTCGAGTTATGCAGAAAATTGCGTTTCATTTGTATGAGAGTTCCCCCCCCCCCCTTTCAGAGGGCAAAGGGGTCGCAAACCACCATAGAAATACGTCTGATTTCAAAAAAATCCACATGAGAAATTTGATTCCATTTGCTTTTTAGTTCTCGAGTTATGCAGAAAATTGCGTTTCATTTCTATGGGACTCCCCTCATTAAGAGGGCAGAGTGGTCTTAAACCACCAGAGGAATATGTCTCTCCTTTAAAAAATTGCACATGCCAAATTTGATTCCATTTGCCGGATTAGTTCTCGAGTTATGCAAAAATTTGTGTTTCATTTATATGGGAGATCCCTCTCTCCACCTTCAGAAGGCGGAGGGGTCTCAAATCATCATAGAAATATTTCTCTCCTTCAAAAACCTCCATATGCAAAATTTGGTTCCATTTTCTTGATTAGTTCTCGAATTATGCATAAATTTGTGTTTTATTTGTATGGGAGCCCCCCCTCCTTCAGAAAAGGGAGGGGTCTCAAATTAGCATAGAAACAGAATTCATCTACAAAAACCTCCACATGCCAGATTTGGTTCAATTTGCTTGTTAGTTCTCGAGTTATACAGGATATTGTATTTTATTTGTATAGGAGCCCCCCCCCCTTTCAGGGCAAATAGGAATCTGAAACCATCATAGAAACCTTTCTTGCCTTTAAAACCTCACACATGCTTAATTTGGTTTCTTTTGCATGGGGTCTCAAACCACCGTAGAAACATTTCTTGCCTACAAAACCTCCACATGCCATATTTGGTTCCCTTTGTTTGATTAGTTTTTGAGTTATGCAGAAAATAGTTTTTCATTTGCATGTGAGCCCCCCTTGCTAAAAGCGGGAGGGGTGTCGAACTATAATTAGATCCTTTCCGGGACCCAAAAACCCCTGCATACAAATTTGCAAAGCAGTAGGTATAGTTCTCATGTTTGGTTGAAATTTGTTTCATTTGTATGAGAGCCCCCCTTTTTAGAGGGAGGAGGGGCTTTGAACCACCACAAAAACATTTGATGCCTTAAAAAACTCGCTCATTCCAAATTTCATTCCATTTGCTTGATTAGTTCTCGAGTTATGCAGAAATTTGGGTTCCATTTGTATGAGAGCACCTCCTCCCCCCTTCCACCTCATATGACGGAAGAGTCTGAAAGCACCATAGAAACATTTCCCTCCTTCAAAAACTTCCACATGCGAAATTTGGTTCCATATCTCTTATTAGTTCTCGTATGCAAGGATTTGTGTTTCATTGAAATAGGTCCCCCCCCCCTTTCAGAAAGGGGAGGGGTCTCAAATCAACATAGAACAATTTTTTGTCTTCAAAAACCACCACATACTAAATTTGGTTCCATTTGCTTGATTAGTTCTCGAGTCATTCAGAATAGTGTATTTCATTTGTATCGGAGACCTCCACCCCCCCCTTAAGGATGGAAAGGGGTCTCAAACCAACATAGAAACATTTTTTGTCTTAAAAAACCACCACTTGCTAAATTTCGTTCCGTTTGCTTGATTAGTTCCCGAGTTATGCAGAATATTGTGTTTTATTTGTATGGAAGCCCCCCCTTTTATGACGGGGAGGGTTCTCAAGCTACCATAAAAACCTTTTTTGCCTTCAAAAACTCACACATGCTAAATTTGGTTTCTTTTGCTTGATTAGTTCTCGAATTGTGTAGAAATTTGTGTTTTATTTGTATGGGAGCCCCCCTTTCCAGTGAAGGGAGGGATCTCAAAGCATCATAAGATTATTCTCCGGCCCCGAAAATCTCTGCATACAAAATTTCACGCCGATCGGTCCTTCCGCTCGCGAGTTAAATCGTGACAAAGGAAACCACAACTCATTTTTATTTATATAGATTATTATTCAAATGTTACTTACGTCCATTTAAAAAAGTATTCGAGAAATGTAAACAAGTGACAATTTAAACTTCGAAAAAAAAAATATGTTCCGTCCATTTTGTCCATCCCCTTCTCCTGTGCCTATGCAGCCCCAAACTTGCCACACAATCATAACCTGTACTCTCTAAAAATATGCGGTCGCACTTAGAAAGGAAACAACCCTTAAAGCCTGTCCACATTAAATTTCGGACACTTTTCTTTTAGTGAAGATTTGGAATTATTTCACGGATCGCTGGAACGCTTCATCTTCATGACAGCTGAAACTCTCCACTCTATTTCGTGGTACAACATTTTCACATTCTTGTAACATTCAGTAAAATGGCGTCAAATCAAGTGGAAGTGCGCAAACGCATTTTGTACGAACGGCAGTAAACGGCGGTACGCGATCTTTCCAAGAAACTAAAACTACCGAAACGTACCGTGCTTTGTGTTAGCAAATAGTTTGACCAGCGGTTGACTGTGGATCGGAAGGTTGGAAGTAGAACACATCGAAAAGTATGCTTCCTTATGGACTCTTATGGACAAGAAGGTGGAAGCCATTATTGAGAGAAATCCCAATCTTTCTGTTGGATATGTTTCTCGCAAAGTTGGGAAGTCAAAATCATTCGTACAAAAAGTGAAGCAGAGGCAAGGACTAAAAGCGTATAATGTAAAAAAGTTGCCCAACCGTGATGACAAGCAAAATTTTTCAGCAAAAAGTCGTGCTAAGAATCCTAGAGAGTTTGAGCTGTTTAGTGGAATACCTGTAACTAGGAATGCACCATTTCTAGGGAGGGTACAAGTACGAATGTCGTAAAAAGTGATTGCTACCGTGCATCAGAAGCCATGACTCTTCAGCTCTGTTTTGGCCTCTTATCAATATGCAAAATCCGTCCTGGAAATCCGTCCAATCCACCAAACTGTCCAGAACCTCACCTAATAGAGAAGTATTGGGCTCTAGCTAAGCGGAAACTCGTCGAAACTAAGAAGAAAGCAAATGGTACCGATGATTTCAAGAAAGGTTAAAATCGTCACGGCCGGCGTATCTGAGGATACCGTACGGCGGGTGTACCACAGAAACTAAAGGGCGAACATGAAATTATTGCAACACCGAAAATGTCATGCCAATTTTCTTATAATGTGAAAAACTCTAACCCCGGAATTTGCTTAAAATCGGCTTTAATATACGTTTCGTCGTTCATCACACAGCAGCCATATTTTGTCAGCATCTTCTCGTAGAGCTTCCGTGCCCGAGTTTTAGCCGTCTGTTGTTGCCGCTCATCGCGGTTTGGGAAGTTCTGTACCTTGTATGTATGTAGTCCAGCTCTCTTCTTTGCATTCTGGACGTAGCTCTGCGACATGCCGATCTTTTTAGCCAAATCACGGCTTGAGACGTTGGGATTTGCTTTGATCATCCGCTTCACCTTTCCCTCCGTCATTTTGTTCTCCGGTCCCGGTTTTCTTCCAGCTCCTTTGCCGTGGTCCAACGTCAACCGCTCTTGGAACCGCTTCAACACTCTGGAGACGGTTGAATGGTGAATGTTCAACATAATTCCCAACTACCGGTGTGACAGGTCAGGAAATTCCAGGTGTTTGTAAAGAATTTGTTCTCTCGACTCGCGTTGGTTCACCTCCATTTTCGTTTAATCGAAAAACACGACTTCGAATTTGACAGCATGTAAACAATACACATCAATGAGAAAGTGTGCAAAATTTGGTTGATTTTTACCCAATAGTAAAAAAGTTAAGCCCTGTTGAATGTGTCGCAATAATTTCGTGTTCGCCCTTTAGGATTAACATTTTAATCAACTGTTTCTAATTTACATATTACTCTATTATTGTGAAATATACAATTTGGGAAACTATGTGTATATTTACTTTAGCTGTTATTATTTTGGTGTCCGAAATTTAACGTGGACAGGCTTTAGTATGAAATTTCGTTACATAAAACGTAAGCCGCACTGGTTTCACTAGTCAAAAAAATAAATAAATAATTACAAATAATTCCCTCAATTTCCCACCTCTCTCCATCCTCCTTCATTTGATCCAACTTGAACTTCCTTTCCAGACGCTCACGCTTGAGGTTTGCATCGAAAAAGTTAACCCATAACTAGCCATCAACTGCACTGAACTTTGCCAAGTTCAACTCCTACAATAGGTAAGTGGTAGCCAAGAACTCCTTCAACTCACGTACGACATACGTTGAAACGCCGCTCGCACACACACCGTCTTCAGCACCCAAGATCCCAGGATGAGAGTCTTCAGCTGGGAGGAGGCAGCCCAAAACGCTCCCAGCTTGTTTGAAGAATTGTACCAGCAGTGCATTTTGCTCCAGTCTTCCCTGCTCATACGGTCGTCGGTGTCCTACCTGGGTGGGGCCGCGAGGTAAGTGACTAGAATGTGAACAGCAATGCAAGCAAACTGACTGAGCTTGTACCTACCATCATCCGCAAGGGAATTATTTAATAAAGAAAACTAAAGTTTCTCGCATCCCTCCATGTGTACTTGTGTGCTGGAGAATGGCTTTCAAAAACTGGGTGCAATTTATCTTTCCCATGGCTTGTGAAAAGTGGCGCTGCTTTACTCCGGTGAAGGCTGGAGGATTTGTAGCTTCTACACGACCAGAAGTTTGGTTATGCTCGTTGGTTGGTCGGTTGGTCGGACGGTTGGTGCATCAGAATGGCTCACCCCCAGAGATGAAGGTATGAAATATTACGGCGAGAGACTTTCGCGTTTCCTCTCGTCTTCCAAATTCCACCCAGCACAGATAGAGCACATGTAGCAATTCCAGCAGACAGCGTGTGAGTTATGAAGTTTACCTGATGTCATGAATAAGAGATTGCAAGGGGATTTATCCGGACCGAATTGAAATGTCGTACAAATCTGCTCTCGTTCAAAGCAATTCAGTGTTGTGTATTTCCATGTGAATGCATTTCAAACGAATAAAAAGAAAACTCTCTCAGAATCCCAGCAAGCCATTTCTTCGGTATATTTTGATTCACGGTCAATTAATTTGACTGATTAGGTCGTTTTGTCTGGCTGTTTCTTGGGACGGTTTGGATTTTCCAATGTTCCCACGAAAGCCTCATACTTCAATAAAAGTTTTCCAGTACCGGCCGAGAAAGGTCGGTAGAACAACAAAGAATGGTTCAGTAATTGCAAATCACGGAAAATTAGCCACCGAACCACTGGCGGCTGTAGCTGTACGGTTGCGCTGGATGACACAACAATGCACGTCCGGTGCCATGGCTTGTGCAGTGTCAGTCAGCAGCAGAGAAACTCGGTCGATTCTTGGTCGGGCTCAGAGAAAATTATTTCCACAGAATTTTCATCTCCAACTGAACAATAAACAACAACTGGAAGCTCCCGATGGTCGGATTCTACTCTGCTGCTGATGTTGCTGGCTGACTAGCTGGATGGCTAGCGAGAAAGCTTTTGTGTATTGTGTTGCGTGCATCATTAAGCAGAAGAGGAATTACTTGAAAAAGTACTTTTTTTTTCTCGAGCGCACACGACGACCATTTGTGAGTATGGCAGCAGCAGCATAAGCAGCCTCGGCCTGTGCCAAAGGCTAACGGCAGAAGGCAAATCATCATTTGGCAGAGGGCCCAATTTCCACGAAGCTGCGAAGGTTTTCTCCGACTTTCTTGTTGTTTCACTGCTGCTAACTGGCGGCTGTTTTTGTTAGCTCCGTCGTCTTCAATTCTGACTTTTGTTTAAATTTTCAGCAGATAACAAAACACCATTAGAATTTGTGTGGAAAAGCTTTATGTTTTGAGTTGGAGAAAGTATTCTGAAAGGTCAACTCATAAATAAAATAAATGGAAGCGCTGTCAGGCGTGAAACGAAATCAACCCGAAATTATCCAGTGACAGTGCCATGCAGAGGTTTGAACTAAGAAACTGAAATGAAACTATAATCTTGGCATTACTGGGAGCCTTGAATTCGAATAGCAACAAAACAGTAAACGGCTATGCTAAGTCGTTGAAATAGATTCCAGATTATGAAGATTAAATTTCTTCTTAGCGTTTTCAAGCTTATTGCCTTCGCATCTTTTTATCTCTTTTAGGTTAGTTGAATTCATTCTCCTTTTCATTCTTTGTTTTCAATTTTTTCCTCCTTTTTTTTTACTGGAAATCAACTATTTTCCTTTCGCTCACTTTCAATCCAGATTCCATCGTTTGGCCCGTTTCATTTACCGAGAACAGTTCTCTCTCGAATCACAAACCTAGCAACCGCGGTGAAAATTATTTTTCAGTAGCGGAGATGCGTCATACTGTCTTATGCCTGGGACAGACCTAGGACAGGACCTGCCAGCTGTTAGTGCAAAAACAAGACCATTTACCTGTCAAAAAAGACCATTTTTGATTGGTCGCTTTGACAATCGCCTCTACCGCCTCCGTCGAGTTATGTTACAAGCAGGCAGTTTGTTGTTGGTTTGGCGGTGTTGCTAGTAGTCACTGTTTTTTCACATTTTTCGTTTGTGACAACTCACACCAAATTTTTATTGCTGGAAAACAGCAAAGTTTTGCTGATTTTTTTGTGCTGTAATTTCAGCAATGCATACAGCAAAACCAAGATCGCTGATCAACCAGCAAAACTGATATTCAAAAAAGTGACAGCTCTTATACTGAGCCTTTCTCCTCACAGCAGAATTTGCAGCGTAAGCATCAATGAAATTCAATGAAACCTTATCGATTAACGTTTAGTTTGATGCAGCTTCATTTCCCGAACGACAAAAGAAAGTTTTTTAATTACTTTATTTTCCATTGGATTACTGTGTAAACATATCTGGCAACATTGGAGCGACCCCCGTATCATAGCAATCATAAATTTATAAGAGGTCATCTCTCTCTGAGCTGGCAGGTCCTGTCCTAGGGACAGACATACAACGTACAGCGTTTTACTCCTTTAGTCTAGTACCTGTTTTTAGTAATGGATTAAAGTATTTGACAGTTATGAATGTCTGTACTAGGTTTTACCTTCACAACACTTCGAGCGTGTTGAGCCTTTTACTGAATATTTTTTTTCAGTAGCGGGAGACACATCTTTTCGCCTAATCATAGCATAATTTTCTTCGAACGTGTTGAGGCTTTATCTCTGGCCGTTTGTTTTGATTCCTGTCCGTGTAATTGTAAAGTGACTAGTAGACAAGAAATAGGGCATATAGTCACAGCCACTGGCCCTAACATATGCTTCGCGAGGCGAAGCAACCAGAAAGAAAAAGAAGAAGAAGACAAGAAACAATCGATTGTGATGATATCACAGTTACATCAAATAAAAAGTAAGCATCATAATAATTTTTCAGAATACGAACCCCATTTATTTAATACTTTACACTCATCTGCATTATTGATTTCGCGGTGCTTCACCACTATCGGTCATAGAGAAGTGAAGTTGGCTGCTGTTATCAAAAGTTGACAAATGTGTCATGCTGCCGCCATCAAGGAGAACTAAAAATCACACAGAATCTGTGAAGCCGGTTCAAGGGAATTACAGGTATTTTTCTTGAATATAGTTCCTATTATCTAAATCAACGCGTACGGGATTTAAATAATAGGAAGCTGTATTAACCTGGTTGTTATCTATAATTATAACTGCCAATATTTAAACGATCATTCTTCTGCTTACTTCTGATCTATCGGAACATACCTACAGAAACGAGCATTTGACTCAGAAATCTTCACAGCCATGGAATGAAGCTCCCAAGGGACTTATTGAAAGCATGCGGATTGCTTTCCGATCAAGAAAATGTTTTCTTCAGCTCCGCAATATCTACATCAACTAACAACAATGTATGAGTGCGTTTCCGTGCATGTGTGCGAAGGCAAAATTAAATAGGCGAAAATCACGACTTGCTGCAAACGTCAATTTCTTCAACCCGCCTCTTCGTTTTACCCTAGGACAGGACCTGCCAGCTGTTAGTGCAAAAACAAGACCATTTAGCTGTCAAAAAAGACCGTTTTTTATTGGTCGCTGTGACAACCGCCTCTACCGCCTCCGTTGAGTTACGTTACAAGCAGGCAGTTTGTTGTTGGTTTGGTGGTGTTGCTAGTCACTGCTTTTTTCACTTTTTTCGTTTGTGACAACTGAACAAATGCGGAAATAAAAGTTCACTTTCGCAGTGGTTTATTTAAGATTTAAAGATTTAAAAGTAACGCGTATAAATTATTTGAATTTTTAATATCATCCTTTTCTTCCCTATAAGGCAGTTTTGTATTCGTAAAGCCTCAAATTCACGAACCTCTCCATTTAAAATATTGACAATTGTTTAACGTTTACTTTTTTGAATATTACCAAGTATTAAAAGAATATCTACGAATTCTGATTATATGAAAAAAGTAGGCTGTGCTTGCGAGCGAAGCAGACGTTGTTTTTTTTCTCTGTCATGGTTAATTTATGTTTTAAATTGTAAAATTATTGTGTTTCCGATGGAAATTGATGAAGAAATTGTACCAAAGTGCTACTAAACGGGTTTTGTTCACTGGTGTGTCAAAATCAGTGCACTCCCGGTTGATTCTTGGAGGAATTTTCGTGTCAGAAAATGAAGGAAGAGTGAAGATGGAAGCAAGCAGCAGATGGAAGTAAAGTTTTTCTCCGCAGTTTTTTTGTGTGTTATTGTTTGTAAAAATAGTTGAATTGTGGATTAAAATAGTGACGTGAATAAGAAAATTGAAAAAGTAGAGAAAATTATTTCTACAGTTTTAAGCAAAACAGGAAAAATAAAGAGAAAAAACTGTGAGTTTTACAAGGTTAAAATGGCGTATGATGGAGTACCGGAAAGCACAGCTGGTCGTAACGCCAGCCGAGGAGAACGGGAGAAAGAAGGATCATCTTACTATTCCCTAGAATAGGACTATTGGTTTGAGCTTGCAGCAGATAAGTACTATTTTGACTAATTAAATTGCCTGAAATGTACTTTCCTATCATAGCAATTTCCTATAATAGTGGTTGAAAGATGAAAAATAGCGAAAACCTATACCCTTGCCACAGTATAGTAACGGTATAATTCTTTTTACTTGAAATGTTTCCGGAGCTTCAATCGTAACGCTTGTTGGGTGTTTATCCGTGCTTTCTTATTAGACTCAGATTCTCATTGTCACATTTCGGAATACAAAAGGTCGATTAGTTTGTTTGACGTTTAATAACCTCTCCCTTTTTGGCACATATGGAGAAGTGATGGTTGTGTACCGTTACAAGCTATGTATTAACATATTTTTCAAGTATTTTGTATTGGTAAGTAATACTTTCATTCATTCAATTTTAACCAAATTTAATCAAACGTAAACTCTCACTAAATACGCGTCAATCAAGCATTGCACATACGCTTGATTGAAAGTTTCAGTATGTCACTACTGGAGCGGGGCTTATTGTGTACGAAGATAGCTTCGGAATGCTTCCGTTCTTGAAATGGGCTATTGGAGTCGCGGTAGAGCTGTCACCTTCTAATCCCCGGATTTAAGCTTTTTGCAACTGTAAACAGCAAATATGAAACAGTTGCAGGAAGATTCTATCCATAATACCGCTGCCAGACAGTGGGAATTAGATTGTAAACACACACAAAACACACACACACACA
>JASCZW010016756.1:0-18140 GCA_034211315.2 Aedes japonicus | reverse complement strand
AACTCTGGGCGTTTCGAAGAGAAACAACTTATTTAAGATGACATCATGGAATGTTCGAGGTCTCTGCAGAATTGACAAAAGAAATGCTTATCAAAAAAGACAGTATTAATGCTGTAATAATAATGGCCCTCCGCTAAGTGAATATCAAATGATGATCCGCTCACCAGATTAACATCAAAATACACATTGCATCATATTGAAAAACGAAGCAATCGCTGATTCAAGTACGCCTGACAGCAACCGCTGGTCTCATGAAGAACTCCATAATTTTATCATTCCTAATCAAGCTCTCTTCAAAGATAGACGTATTTAAAAAACCTTTAATAAACGTTATAAGTACTTGTTAGTTCCTGTCGAGCGTTTTAATTCTCCGACCACAACAAGTTTTGGGTGACACGCGTAGAGAAGCTGCGGTTCAAGGAAACCCGCTATTTGCTGGCACCGGATATGATACCTGGAAGGGTTGCAATTTTTTTGGGGAGAACCACACGGAGGCACATTTCTAACTCTCTTTGGTGAATCTCACTCAGTTTCTACGGAGATTTTTTCCTGATACTACAGTAGAGATTGTTCGACACCGCACGGGAGAGTGAGACCGCCACGGAACTACCAATCCGGAGAAGGCGGGTTCGATTCCCAGTCCAGTCGACCTCAATAAATATCGACTTCCCTGGGCATAAGAGTATAATTGTGCTTGCCACACAATAAACAAATTCATGCATTGGTTGGTTATTAGCTTCGAAAGCTAATAACTGTGGAAGTGTATCTAGAACATTAAGTTGTGAAAGCATGGCAATCAGCTAATTGCGATAAGCAATATGCACGGATACACCGAAAAGAAGATGAAGAACATTAAGAAATCAGTAACATTGTAAAAATGTTGAAATTCAAGTGTTGCGGTATAAAACTAATAATGAAGATTTTCACCACAGGGTTACTCTCCCCGGTGAAATAATTCTGCTCTCGTCGGTGCTCCTCAGAGATCACTCACACGCTCCGGCCTGTTGTGTGATGAGGGTGCAAACGACAGACACTTTGGTGTCGCTCAACTTGTGATGATGCTCAGCAGATAGTGGGCAACGAAAACAAAAATCTCTCGGGTGAGTTTGCGTTTGCCAATGTGCGGAGTACCTTTTCACTAAGCACCCTGCTAGCACCGAGGAGAATTGCATCCCTGATACCTGGCAATTCCGAGTGAAGATGTTCCTGCGAGCTCCAAAAGTTTGGAATGTGATTTCCGAGGAACTCCCAACTGCAGCGGCTGAAACAGCGAAATATCAAGAATCGGATTGGAAGGCTAAGTCACTTCTAGTGAGTTTCATTGCGGACGCTTATCGAGGGTGCATCCGTGACAAGGAAACCGCAAGAGAGATGTGGAAGAGTCTGGAGGACATTTTCGCCAAGAAGTTGACGGGACGTCAAACGTTGATCCGGAAGCAAATCGCAAGACTGCACCTGACGAACGGAGGTTCAATGCGGGCGCACCTTTTGGAGTTCGAAGACCTGATTCGGCAGCTTCGATGCTCGTCACTCAGTTTCAATTTACTGGAATCGTACGACCCTTTGGTAACGGTCCTCGAAAACCTGCCGGAGATAGATCTTACCTATGAAGTAATGAAGACGCGATTGATCGACGAGGAATCCAAGCGGAACGAGCGGTCCCAGAACACGGAGGAACGGCCGGCTGCATTTGCCGGAGAAAAGCAGAAGAAGGCCAACAATAAGTTCAACGGGAAGTGCCACGTTTGCGGAAAGCGAGGCCATATGAAGAAGGACTGAAGGTAGCGCCCACTTAGCAACGGTTGCCAAAGCTGTAGTATTCATAGCTGACTGCAGTGGTACTAACCAGGACAGTGTCGGACGGATCATCTTCAAGCTTGATTCCGGTTCCAGTGACCATCTCGTGAATACCAAGAAGTGCTTTGCAACCCTAAGCGAATTGAAGCAGCCGGTACGAATCAATGTCGCAAAGGATGGGCAATCGTTGACGGCAAATCAAATGGGAGTTGTCACTGGAATCAGCAACCGTGGAGTGCTAATGCAGGCCAAGGGCATGCTTTTGGTTCCTGATCTGAGGGACAACCTCATGTCGGTCAAGAAGTTGACAAAGGCAATCGTTGAAGTTACATTTGGAAGCAAAATGGCAACACTAAAGAGGGATGGAGCTGGTATTGCCACTGCTCCCCTGCGAGGCAACCTTAATGAACTGGAAGTGCAGGTCGATCAACGAGAAGCAAATCTGTGCAGTTCAGATATGACTAATTTGTGGCATCGTCGGCTTGGTCACCATAGTGAGAACGGCATGAAGACAACGGTCCGTGAGCAGCTGGTACATGGAATGGAGGTAAAAGTTAGCAAACTCGATTTCTGCACTGCCTGCATCCAGGGAAAACAATGCCGGGAGTCATTCATCGGCACACGAGGAAGAGCCACTCACATGTTGGAGCGTATCCATTTGGACGCATGCGGACCGATCGAGCCACGTACCTGGGATGGCTACCGTTACTTTGTATCCTTCATCGATGACCATTCTCATTTTGCGATGGTGTTTCTGCTGAAACGGAAGTCGGAGGTATTCTCGAAGTTTCAAGAATTCGAGGCCATGGCAACTGCTGCGACGGGCGTACGTATTTCCAAGCTAACGGTTGACCAAGGCCGGGAATATTGTTCGGGAAACCGATATCGATTCTACAAAGCGAAATGGATACAAATAGAACCAATAATCGCGCATTCCCCCAGCAAAATGGAGTTGCGGAGAGGTTTAACCGCACTTTTGTTGAAAAGGTTCGGACAATTTTGATTGACTCGAAGCAACCGAAGTCCATGTGGGGAGAAGCTGCACTGACTGGCGTCTTCCTCATTAATCGAACCCCCACCTCTGCCCTGCCGAAAGACCTAACCACAGCCGAGAGATGATTGGAAACAAACCAAGCTTGGACAAACTGCGAGTTTTTGGTTGTCAAGCATACGTCTGGATACCCAACTGATATCGGAAGAAACTTGATAGCAAAAGTGAAGGAATGGTAATGGTAGGATATGCTCCCAATGGATATAGGCTGTGGAACAAGCAAGCGCGCAAGATTGTGATTGCTCGTGACATCAAATTTAACGAAGGTTGCTTCCCATATGCTAAGGAATGCCATAACCAAAGGGAAGAAAGATTCGTTGTTCCTGTAATGTACGAGCAAGAAGGGGAAGATGCAGACCAAATCGCGCAGATTGTTGCACCAGATGAGACGGTTGAAGAGATCATGGTATCCGAGCCGGAAGACAACGCTGAAATCGAAGAGGAAGATGAGCCCACAGCGCTCCCTTCGCAACTTGAACGTGGCGAAGATTCCGGCCTACCAGGCGATCTGACCACGAGGCGCAGCGAACGGGAGCGCAGATTTCCGGGTAAGTTGCTCAACTATATAACCGGATTCGAAGCAACTGCTGTCGACCCTCTTTCCCCAGATGTGCCAGGCAGTTATGGCGATATAGCAGCCTGTAACAATTCCGATGGCTGGATTATGGCGGTTCAGGTCGATCGTCGGATCGATGGAATTCAACAACGTGTGGAAGTTCACGAAGCGACCCGATAAGCTCAAACCCTTGAAGATCAAATGGGTATTCCGGCTTAAGAAAGACGAAAATGGACAAGCAGTTCGCTATAAGGCACGACTTGTGGCGAAGGGATTCTGCAGCGACCAGGAAACGTTTGCTGCGCGTGCTGCGTTGGTGTTCGTTATGGCTTTCATCTACACCAAATAGACGTGAAGACGGTTTTTCTTTATGGTGGCCTGAAGTTCCCGAAGGTGTGCAGGCTGGTCCCAATACCGGTTGCAAATTGCAGAAGGCAATATATGGGCTAAAGAAATCGCCACGTTGCTGGAACGAGAGGCTGAATTCAGTTTTACTAAAGCTGGGATTCACACGATCAAGACGCGACTACTGCGCCTGTATACGTCAACTATCAAAGGCGATGAGATTTTCCTGGTGATCTATGTGGACGACGTTCTAATTGTCGGCAGAAAAATGTCCACGATCAAATTTTCTGGGACTGCTGAGCCATACACTGCCGTTCTACGCATAATTGTCCCATATTGAAAAATAGACAACTGAGCAAAATGCAATTATAGTTAAAACATATTTTTGTTATCAGGAAAGAGTTGGCGTAATAAATAATGCTTTTATGTCCAAAATAACGTTGGAAACCATCATATCCAATGAATCCTATCTGATCGCGAACGGGCAGAATGTTCCCTACGTTGTGTTTAAAAGTAAAATAAAAGACCACGGTTTGTTGGCCGTCCTGCCATAGCGGAGGCATAGAAAGAACTGTTTTATTGTTCACAATATCAACACACTACAGAAACAGTAGCTGCTTGACTGGTAGGGTAGGACATGTATTATGGACGTTTGCACAAACACTATCATTTTTTTTCGTTTGTAGATTGAATTTATGTTACTTTTAACGAAAAATGATCGGTGGGACTGTTATGCCGAGAATTATGGAATAAATTGAACAATTCTACGCATAAGAGTCCCACTGAGAATTTTGAAAGTTTTATTCGAAATCGGAAATGGATGCGTTGGTCGTGTTGCATACGAAAGTGATGATAGTTATGGCGATTTTTACGGGTTCGATCTCATTGACGGATCCGGGAGAGCGATCCAGCAGCTCGAGCAAGTGCGCGATCACCGAATGCGAAAAAGCTTCCCAGCGAAATCTTTAGAAATAAGTGACGATTCCGATGGAAGCTTTTACGAAAACCCAAGAAATAAAACAAAATAAGAAATCCAGGAGGAGAATTTTGGCCAAAGAAACGAAAAGCGGCGAATGGCATCATTATGAACTCGAACGAAAATAACAGTTAGTCAATACACACTGAACTAGATTCACTGATGACCGTACATTAAAAGTATCTGGAACATCCAAATCGAAAAATGGCGTTACTACATAGAATACACTAATTCCGTAGACGTCAACACATGATTAATTTCAACAACTTCTAGAAGAAGCAACTAAAAATAATCGCAAATAAGATCTTCACGATGAATCAACACGTCTCATGGTAGACTTCTCCTTGAGGGATCGACGGTAAAGAAGGCGTTGCTGTCAAAGCAGCATAAAGATGTTCCAGAACAAAAATTCAAATTCATTGAAAACCTGCCCACAATGAAAGGAACTGAGCAATAATCATGTTTTTTTTTCTATGAGCTATGTTTATGTATTTGGAATTAAATTAAAATTTTTTTTTGTTTTTTGAAAAACGTCGGTATTTTTTAGCCCCAAAATAATTTTGTCTGTTAGTAACCATTGTTGGTCAATCCATTCACTGTGCAAATAAAATGGAAGTGCCCATAATTGTGTGCAAATTAAAGTGACTTATATTTGTGAACCCACTAATAGAAATCTCATCTTTACGTTTTTGAGACGCTCTGCCCCCTTCCGCTTTCCACTCACATCGATTTTTAGTCCTTCCTTAGCATCTAGTTTTATATAATTCTGAACAATACGCCTGTGAAAATTTAAGTAAAATACATTGCTATTGGATACTTCGCTAGTGGGACAATTATGTGTAGAATTTCACAATGGGACAAACAGATTCGGTATTATTTCGAGAAGTTTTCGAAGAACTAATATTTTTTGTTTGTGTTTGCTGTAAATATACGTGAAAATAGACCGTTTTATTAAGAAAAATGAAAATCTTCAATAAGCAATATGGGACAATTATGCGTAGAACGGCAGTACAGGGCGTAGAACGGCAGTACTATTAGGAAGCGTGATGTACCATATGCTTTGTGTGCGGCCGAATCTGTATTTTTCGGTAAGCTACTTGGGTTGTTTCCAGCAGTGTCCTACAGAGAACAACTGGAAGACTCTGAAACAAATAATCCGTTACTTGAAGGCTACCAGCAGCATGGGTCTGGTGTATACGTGAGAAGAAGGATTCAAACCATTTGTAGACTACGTGGATTCTGACTGGGCATCGGATCTTGAGGACAGAAAGTCTTTCTGGCTTTTTGTTTAAGGTGTTCGGTTCAACCGTTTCTTGGGCAAGCCGAAAACAAACCACGGTCTCGACGGTCTCTTCCAGTGAGGCGGAATTTGTCGCTTTGAACGCGGCAGTTTCGAAAGCAATATTCTTGAACGGAATTCTGGAGGACCTCTTCTTCAATTCCTTGGGGAGCATTTTGCCAACGTACATTTGTCTCAATAGAGAACGAATCCTTTTCAACCAACTTATGTTGCTTCTTGGAAAACTACTTGCAGAATTTGAGGTCTTCACTGTTGATGTTGTCTGCGTATCCAAGTTCATAACGGCCTTTTTCAAACACCACTTTCCGCATGGAGTCCACGTACGTGCAGGGCTTGCACTGGTTTATTGTGTACTGCGAAACGGTGAGCTTAGCTTGGAAAAAGTCTGTAGCTTGCATATCAAGTACGTCAAGATTGTTCTTCGCATTGCCAACCGCAGACTTGAAGTTTTCAAAAGTGACAACACGTTCATGGCGCATTTTGGATTCAACCGCCGCATGGAAAGAGTCAGCGGCCATGAACGTATGTCCGGATTCGAAGTACTTAAAAAGTATGCGCTCGACCTGCATTTCATTACTGTTTATCAGTAGGATAATGTGTTGGAATAAGTTCCAGTTCTTATTTTGCGAACTACAATTATCCAACCAAAAGATAGTTGTCTTCAGGTCAGCGTACTTTTTAATTACTTTGAAAAAGCAGCTGAGGATTTCGTTGGCTGTGCGACCAATAACCGACTCGGACCAAATGCACGCAGACACTGGAAATGCACGTGTGTAGGCACCAACAGGTGCAAAGCTCTCATTAAAGACCAGCAACCTTTGCGAGAAAATAATGCTCTTGAAGCAATCCAACCGTGGAAGCTGTATGACCTAGAAAATAAGTTCAAAACTTAGAAATGATTGTGTATATTAGGCATTTCCGAGAACTTACTTTTTGCAAGTCCACAGAAAAAACTGCTACACCTGGCAGCACTTTGTCACCATCTTCTCGATAAGACAATCGTGATTCCTTTGCACGTTGAAGATGTAGTGCATGTCCAGAGCAGTCGGTGCAGCTACAATCCTTAATTTCGGAGTGTCCATTGACCTTGATACGTAGCTCTGCAGCAGTGCACGCCTCACACTCTTCGTGCCCGAGCTTCACAAAAGAGATGTTGTTTTCTTTGACGACCTTACAGTACAACGAATAGCTTGCTTTGAGGTGTTTTTTGGCTGCATAATCCTCGTGCAAGGACTTTTCGGTCAAATCCGATGGCAAATAAAGACGGTTGGGAGCATGAGATCGTCGATAGTGGGAGATACTTGGGCCATATCCAAATAAATGCTCCCTTATGGCCTCACGTGCTTTCATATCTCTCTTATATTTCCCTCGTCGGTCTACTGGATGTCCGTCCCGAGCTGCCCGGATGCATCTGTAAATCACATCACTACTTTCTATATAAATAAATTATGTAACAGACAATGCTTCCAAAAACTTACCCACAATTTTCGCGAAAACCAATCGTGTTTAGGAAAAACTTTCTGCAGACAGTTACAGGGTCACCGCTTGAGCTTGGAAGAGTGCATTTTAACGCAAGTTGCTTTACCAAATCCGTGGACACTTTACGGCTCCGGCGTCGTGCGATAGGTTTTGGATGAGCATACTGCCGGATTAAGTTTCCTTGACCAACATTGTCCAGATCCCAATATAATTTATGGAACTGTAGTCTGTCATCCCGCGTAAGATTCTCGTTGCACTTTTTGAGGCATCCACAATTGTCCAGAATGACCGTATGCGACAGATGCCGTTTTCTAGCTGAATCTTCTCGTTTAATTTCTTTTTTGGTTCTTTTTCCGGATTTCCGCTTTGGCCGCAGCTCGGAAAAACTGCCAGAGCTATCCGTATCACAGCTTTCCCTTGTTTCCTTTTCTTCGTCGGAGTTTCTACCGTGGAAACTTGTCCCAGGTTCCGATCCTACGCCACTGCCGCTGAAAACCGATTGGTCGACCTCTGGGACCGGTAATTTTGCCGGGTCCGCAGACGGAAATCGCTCACCTGTGCCATTTTTGAAATCGAACCCGCGGAAGTCCTCTTCCGATTCCTCGCCACTGGATTGTCCGTATTGTTTCAAATATTCCATTTCTGGTTCCACTTCTATCGACACCGAAAAATCACGCCAAAGAAATACAATCGTCGCTCGTGAAATGTCAAAACAAATATCAACAACAACCATCTCTCAGTTCACGATGTGACAAATATGCGTACATTTTTCGCCTGGCCAGAGAATTTTGCGGCATAATTTTCACATTTGGGATTTGATTGAAAAAAAGTGGAAAAATAGTTTTTTTTGGCAAGTTTGAGTAAGACTCAATAATATTAATATGCTTCGATAGTTTATTGCGTTAAAGTCAATAAAAAGAGCGAAATTGTGCGGTAACAGTGTATATTTTGAAACTTCAAATGCGTTTTTCTCATTTTGCTCGTTTGTAACATGTGAAACTTATGCGTCCGACGGCAGTCAATTGCAAAGCTAATGGACCAGTTTCAATATTTGAGGACAACAGAGGATGCGAAACCTGGAGTCCAAACGTGTCAAACATATCGACATCATATCGACTTTGTCCGAGACAAAGTAGTAGCAGGAATCATCCATATTGAACCCATTAGCACAATGGATCAACAGGCGGAAATATTCACAAAATTCCTGGACGTCTCCCGGTTCTCGATTCTTCGCTCTTACATTTCTTACATACTTACATTTCTCTGCCACCAAGCCTCAAATTTGGTTCATGTCAAATGAAATCGAATATTTACATCACAAGGGCACAAAAAGAACTTTTATTCAGCGTCAGCAAGTCGACTCAACGTAGGATTGCCTGCTGAAACAGTGCGACGTACTGCTCCGGTAGTTCCGATTTCAAACCTGCGATTAGCTTAAGTTCGTTAATTTGTATTCTAGGCTCTAAATAAAGTATTTAATTGTTTGTTGCGATAAATGTTATACATTCACAACGTAACAAAGTCCGGTGAATCGCGATGTCGGTGGATTTTTCGCAATTCTATTGCAACATATAGATTGCGACACGTTGAAACCGCGTGTGTGATCAAAAACAGTCAAAAGTCGATGTCGAATCCGCCGTCGCAACAGAACTATGATGAACCAAACAAGGAGACAATTCTGAAGATCCTCAACACTCAGAATGTGCTGATGACTCGGCTTTCAGAACAGGTGTCGGCTATCCAGGGAAGCGTGCACAATATGAATCGGAACGAATATATCCTCGATTCATTAGCGACTAATATCACCGAGTTCGTTTACGGTTGGTTCTTGCGGTATGCAGACCTCTTCGAAAAGGACGCGGTCCAGCTCGAGGACGACGCAAAGGCTAGATTGCTGCTCAGAAAGCTGAGTCCCGCCGCACAAGAAAGTTATGGATCACTCATTCTACCCTACCTAAACTCTCGAAAGAATTCTTGTTTGAGGAGACTTGGTTCAAATGCCAAGAGTTCACCCATAGGCTAAAGGCAGCATACAACTAATCTTTCTAGCATCTATGCTCCCAACGAGATTGTAGCCAAATTATCACACTGTTTAATCTCTACATGGAAGCGTTTGGTACGGGAGGTCCACGCTTTCTTCCTTCCCTTGATTCCGAGTAGTAGTGCGATTTTAAGTCTTTCTGAATCGTTCTATCTCTTTGAATCCTCTTGTGGCACACACTACGCAGTTGGCCTGGTTGTTGACAAGAAAAATGATGTATTCAAGTAACCATCATTTTCCAGGATGCCTTCAAGAATTGGCTGCGTTAGTGTGAGATTAGATTAGATTAGATCAATATCAGTGCCTCCAGACGACAAAAGACGAGAATGAGAACTTTATCAGCTACTCCTTCAAGGTAAATCGAGGAGCAGTTTAAATGTCTGATATTCAAGTGTGCGCTCAATTCTTCAAAAGACTCGGACATCCGGATGCGCCTGCTGTCGAAGATCAACGAGTCGAACGACATCATACTGGAGAAAGTAGTCTAAGGGTGCAAAAGCCTCATAAATGTGTAGCAAGATACGGTGCTCATCAGGGGTCAACCTTCGACATCCACTGTCGCCACTACTCTGAGAAAAAATCTATCGTTGTACCGACAATTAAATCATGGTTAGGATGACTATCGCACATTATGGTTACAATAACCATGAACATGGTCGAATTCACCACGTTCATGGCATTCTTGACTATGATCGTGGTAACAATGACTATTCTGACATTTGGGTAAATGTTGGATCAACTATTTTTAATGGTCGTTTTACCCATGATCATAGTCGGTTCTAGATCTCTATACTGCAACAGTCATCTTAACCCCCAATAATGGTAAATTTTACTATCAAATTTCTCTCTGTGTATGAATGCCTACAGATCCCGTTTTCAGAACAATCGCAAGGAGGAAAAGATTAACAACAACAAAAACATCCGAATCAAGGTCGGGGCTCCCCAGACGTCACCGCCCCACTGTCAAGTGCAGGCAGCTTCCGGTAGCAGGCTCGCTATCGATGCGATGTTTCGGGCCTCCATCACCATCGGCGATACACAACGGGAAGTTACCTGTTACGGCTGTAATGTTAACCTTTCCTTGACTAGTTTAGGCTCAGACTTGTTGGATGATTTTGGCCTGTGGGACGTCCCGTGTTCGTCCTTCTGCAAGCTGGTCGATGCCAAACCAGCAGATTACCGAGCTGAGGTTCATGTTTGACGAAACGCATGGGCCTATGTTTAAAAACGCATTTCAGACTCAAGGAAGCGGTCGTCGAAGGCGAACTGAAGCGCCTAGAAGACCTGGGTATTATTACACCGGTTCTTCTTCTTATTTAGCATTTTAAGCTTATTGCTTGCTCTCAACTTAGTGTTCTAAATGCACTTCCACAGTTATTAATTTGACGTGGCTGGATAGCTCAGTGATTATCCGTTCTGCTTACTGAGCCAATCCCAGGCCCGTCCTCTTCCTTGTCATTTGTCACTTGCCTCTTTCTATCACCACTAGATTTAAAATAAAAAGCAGTCTACTGCGCTTTCATTAATCGCATCACTTACCACAGTGAATCCATGATCTGAAATAACCTGCCTCACTAACACAAAAACTATCCTTCCCTTGACAATAGTGTAGACGCAGAGGTAAACACGGTCTCTAACCAACGATTGCCAAACTAATCATCCTTCCCCCCTCCCCAAAGACCGTGAAGACGTGGCCGGCGCCGGTATTGATCTATAAATAGATTGAATTAGTGATCTTGTACATTGAAGATGTAAAGCTACTCCCAAGCTCCATCTATGTGGTTCTCTGTGCAATTACACTAGTTCTGATCAGTAACGTAGTAGCAACTACGCTACGCACGGTCCTTTTTTTTTTAAAAAAAATGCACTTCCACAGTTATTAATTGAGAGTTTTGATGCCAGGTACCATTTTTGCATTAGTATGATTGTGTGGCAAGTACAATCATACCCTATAGCTGATCCCGGTGCGAGCGTTGCTACGCCTGCAACTAAATGAATGAACATTACATAGAACTGACGCTTTTTTTAATGAGTTTTTTTTTGAGTAATAAGGAGTTCAAACTTCTATCAGAACATTCTTCTTACCCAGACAATACACAGTTTGTGGCTAAGTTACCTGGAGAATTTCAGGATTGGTTGAAATTTTTGTTTGAATTCACCATAGAAGCATTTTTTGCATTCAAAAAGCCCCGCATACCATTTTTGATTCCATTTGCTTGGTTAGTTCTCAAGCTATGCAGAAATTTGTGTTTCATTTGTATGAGAGCCCCCCCCCCCTCTTTCAGAGGGCAAAGGGGTCTCAAACCACCATAGAAATATGTTTGACCTTCAAAAAAATCCACATGCCAAATTTGATTCCATTTGCTTTATTAGTTCCCGAGTTATGCAGAAAATTGCGTTTCATTTCTATGGGACCCCCCTCATTAAGAGGGCAGAGTGATCTTAAACCACCATAGGAATATATCTCTCCTTCAAAAACCTCCATATGCCAAATTTGGTTCCATTTGTTGGATTAGTTCTCGAGTTATGTAAAAATTTGTGTTTTATTTGTATGAGAGCTACCCCCCCCCCCACCCCCCTTCAGAAGGCGGAAGAGTCTCAATGACCATAAAAACATTTCTCTCCTTCAAAAACTTCCATATGCCAAATTTGGTTCCATTTTCTTGATTAGTTCTCGAGTTATACAGAATATTGTATTTCATTTGTATAGGAGCCCCCCCCTTTCAGGGCGAAGAGGAATCTGAAACCATCATAGAAACCTTCCTTTCCTTTTAAACCTCACACATGCTAAATTTGGTTTCTTTTGCTTGGGGTCTCAAACCACCGTAGAAACATTTATTGCCTACAAAACCTCCAAATGCCATATTTGGTTCCATTTGCTTGATTAGTTCTTGAGTTATGCAGAATATACTTTTTCATTTGCATGGGAGCCCCCCTTTCTAAAGGCGGGAGGGGTGTCGAACTATAATAAGATCCTTTCCCGGACCCAAAATCCCCTGCATACAAATTTGCATAGCGGTAGGGATAGTTCTCATGTTTGGTTTTAATTTGTGTTGCGTATGAATGGTAGCCCCCCTTTTCAGAGTGAGGAGCGGTCTTAAATCACCACAAAAACATTTCTTGCCTTCAAAAACTCATCCATACCAGTTTTGGTTCCATTTGCTTGATTAGTTCTCGAGTTATGCAGGAATTTGTTTTTCATTTGCAAGGGATCCCCCCTTTCTGGAGGCGGGAGGGGTCTCGAACTATCATAAGATGCTTTTCCGGACCCAAAAACCACTGCATACAAATTTGCAAAGCAGTAGGTATAGTTCTCATGTTTGGTTGAAATTTGTTTCATTTGTATGAGAGCCCCCCTTTTTAAAGAGAGGAGGGGCTTTGAACCACCATAAAAACATTTCATGCCTTAAAAAACTCGTCCATTCCAAATTTGGTTCCATTTGCTTCTTTATTTCTCGAGTTATGCAGAAATTTGGTTTCCATTTGTTTGAGAGCACCCCCTCCCCCCTTCCTCCTCATAGAGTCTCAAATCACCATAGAAACATTTCCCTCCTTCAAAAACTTCCACATGCGAAATTTGGTTCCATTTCTCTCATTAGTTCTCGAGTAATGCAAGGATTTGCGTTTCATTTGAATAGGTTCCCCCCCTTTTAGAAAGGGGAGGGGTCTCAAATCAACATAGAACAATTTTTTGTCTTCAAAAACCACCAGATACTAAATATGGTTCCATTTGCTTGATTAGTTCTCGAGTCATTCAGAATAGTGTTTTTCATTTGTATCGGAGACCCCCTCCGCCCCTTTGGCATGAGAAGGGGTCTCAAACCAACATAGAAACATTTTTTGTCTTAAAAAACCACCACATGCTAAATTTCGTTCCGTTTGCTTGATTAGTTCCCGAGTTATGTAGAATATTGTGTTTTATTTGTATGGGAGCCCCCCTTATATGACGGGGAGGGTTCTCAAGCTACCATAAAAACCTTTTTTGCCTTCAAAAACTCACACATGCTAAATTTGGTTTCTTTTGCTTGATTAATTCTCGAGTTGTGTAGAAATTTGTGTTTCATTTGTATGGGAGCCCCCCTTTCCAGTAAAGGGAGGGGTCTCAAACCATCATAAGATTATTCTCCGGCCCCAAAAATCTCTGCATTCAAAATTTCACGCCGATCGGTCTTTCCGCTCGCGAGTTAAATCGTGACAAAGGAAACCCCAACTCATTTTTATTATATAGATGCTCAGAGAGTCGAGAAATTTTCCTTAACGAAAAAATCCTAGACCAGACCGGAAATCGAACCCAGCCGCCTCCAGCATAGTGTTGCTTTGAAGCTGCGCCTTTACCGACTGAGCTCAGGGAGGACCCATTCCGGTTACGTATGCAGATTGGACAGCACCGATTGTAGTAGTACGTAAGCCGGACCGCTCCGTCTGCATATTTGTCGACTTCTCCACCGGGTTGAATAACGTTCTGGAGTCGAACAGCAATCTTCTGCCACATTTGGAAGACATTTTCAATCAAATGGCAAACTGCACTACGTTTAGCCATATCGATCTATCCAACGTTTACCCCGTAGTCCCAGTAGACAAGGAAAGTTGCAAGTTGATCAACACCAACACACACAAGGGACTGTACCAATTCAATCGACTATCACCCGGAATCAAGCGCGCGCTGGGAGCACTCCAACAAATCATAGACACGATGCTGGACGGAATCGCACGTACGTTGCCTTACCTCGATAACTTGGATTTACGTTCAGGTCAGGTCAGGTCAGGTAAAGTAACTGGACCAACTTCTTTTCGAGGGTCATCCGCCTGATCCGGATAAGGTGAATGCGATAGTCAACATGCCTTCCGTCACACGACGTACCAACACTGAGATCGTATGCAATTAATTATAACGGCAAATACATCCGGGAAATGCAGAAATTTCGCCAGCCGCTAGCCGAGCTAGCCGAGGGAGCCAGTTTCCAATGGCTCTTTCGATCGGTTCAAGGACTTCTTGCAGTCATCCCTCTTGCAGACTCACTGTAATCCTCGTCTTAGGATGGTGGTGTCAGCGGACGCATCGAATGTGGGCATCGGAGCCCGCATTACTCAAACAGTTCGTAGGGTACGCACAAAGCAATGGGTAGGTGGAAAGTTCGTAGATACCTTTAAAAGACCATCGTGAAAATTCAGGCCGGAGAGGAAACGTTAGACGAACTTTCTTGCACCCTGTCGCAGTGTCGCAGAAGGTAAATACCCCGCTGAAATGCCACTGGGAAGACTGTTGCGGACATCACTTGAACTACTCCGTCCTCAAGCTAAACCAACAGTTTGACAAGAAACACTGAGCCAAGCAGAAGTCATTCTAAGTTCAGGACCAAGTGTATGCCAAGTGCACCAAGACAATGATTAGTCATGGGTTCCTGGAGTTGTAACGAGTAACGAGTGGGTCAAGTAATGTACAAAATGTGGCTTCTGGAACGTCAACGATTAATTTGCAGCCTCAGCAAACGACTGCGGGAACGCTACGAAAGCGAAAAGCCGAAGGCAACTAGAATAAATTGGTCCATCCCTCTCGATATTCTGCTAAGCACCTGGGGATTGTATTCATCGAATCCAAATGCTGTTCCAGAGGAAGTTGTATCACTAGTTACGTCTGAAGAAATGAGCAAAATTCAGTGTTTCCAACACTAAAATAAGTGGCTTTCACATAAATATATCATATAGAAAAAGAAATATTACTTGACTAATCATAAATGTCACACTGGACACATAAGATTCACTTAATTTTACAAAGCATTTTCCACTTCCTGAATCACATGGAAGTTAAGTGAATTTCTATTGGATATTTTCAACTGATTATGTGAATTATTTTTCGGTGTACGTCTCAACCAACAATCTCTCCTACTGAATACAACGGTACAACTTATGTACTTTTTTCCTCCTGCATTGGTTTTTCAAATCTGGGGGTTAATCTAAAGCAACAGGATCTTCCATAACGAACGTTTGCTGATCGTTGCAGTGCTACTGCTAATTTGAATCGCTATCCCTCGATAGACAGTCGTCGTGATTACGAAGCACATCATTCTAGGGTTCAATTTTGGCACAGCGAGCATATGCATGTGGTTGTACATCAGTAGGTGCAACGTTCGGATCTCGACATACACCTGATAGCTTTTTCTTGGGATTTCCGCCCCAACTGGGAAATTGCGCCTCACCGGTGTGGAGTGTTCATTCACAACGATAGTTCACCGCAGTCGTGCTGAGAGTCGGCATTCTTCCGCTATTAAACCGGTTCCCCCATCCGCGACTCGCATTAAGATTACGCTTCGAGGGTAGTTGTCTTCGGTTACAATAATAAAGCAATAAGAAGGCAGAAAAAAAGGGAGAGTAAACAATTCCAATTGAACTGATAATAAGATCCGTACGATCGAGTCGCGATGCTGTCGTGATGCGCCTGCACGGTCAGAAGTGGTACGGCGACTGATCAGGACAGACTATAAAACGTAATCGCCCAAAGCAAGCCTTGAACTGTTGATCCTGAACTTTTAGTGGAATTAGTGAGGCTTTAAAATGGTTCGGACTGCCTATATCGGATGTGTTGTGCTTTTGTGGATAGGGATTTTCGTCAATGCAGGTAAGTTTGTTCTTCGGTTTTGTGATATCCTGGCAGACGTTGCTTATTTTCAAAATCTAAGTGTTCATTATTAACATGCTCTTGGAAAATTGGAAATTTGTGATTTTTTGTCTCAAAAATCGTGAAGTAGTAATTAACCTAACCTATAAAGCATATGCAAAAAGGACTCCCTCCAGTTTCACCTTAAGTCTAGTTTGCGGTGAGGCTAAAATGTAAACTGTCGATAATTCTCTTTGCATGGAAGGGTTGCCACATTATTTTTCGTTCCCATCTTGAAGCTTCTTAAAAAAAACCTTTTTTATCTGCGTTTAACTGCAGAAAATCTTGGCAAAAATTTTCGCTTCAAATTTTGTGTTGTAAAAGTAGCATGGACACTTTTCAGTGCCTGAATCCTAATGCACTTATTTCTTAAAAATTTTATTGAGTGGAATGCAAAATTAAACAGATATCCGGGGCAATTTGCGTTAAGGGCGAACATGCAGAATGTAAACAAAAGGGGAATAATGATTGTAATATTGCAAGTTAATTTTCAAATTAACGTATAAATTCAAATACAGTCTAGTATGCAGAAAGAGAACAAAGCTAACTTCTGATTAATATATAATACTGATAGAAATTCGTTTGTTTTTCATTGAAATTTGCTTTTTTTTTTAATTTTCGTCTGTCAATGCCAGTATGTTTGATTACACCTTTTTCAATGTAAACCCCACAAGTACTGGAAATAATTGTATCGCCCTATACTATTCGCCTATTTTTGACATTTTCTGAGGTTTCGCCTTTGACTTTTCGCCGTTGTTTTGATTATTTTGTCGGTATCGCCTTTTACTTTACGCCATGTTTATATTTTGATTTAAATTACGCCTCACTTTGTCAACAATCTATGGCGTAAACCGCAAAGTAAATTGTTTTTATAGTGAAATAACTCTACGCCCTTTGCGAAAACAATATATAATGAAGAAAATTAAAGCACAATCAGGACAAAAAGTTCAAAACTCATGATTTGGTGGTAATAATGATGCAGTGCATTGAAAAATCATTTTGTTTACGTTTTGCATGTACACTCTAATCGCAAATTGCTCCGAATATACACATCAAAATACATATATTTTCATTAGTCGATACAAAACGGTCTGTTCAATAGGGCTAAAGAGCTATTATCGGTTTCCCTACATCACACTAAAATAAAACGGATCTTCTTTCTTCAGGAAAATGGATCAATATACGAGGAATTCATGTTCTCGGGGGAAATCGGTCATTGCACTTAAGCCCTTCTGACAGGCCAGTATTGACATGATAATGAATCATGCAATGTTTGTTTTGATAACTAAAAGTACAAGGATAGGTGAACAAAACCGGAACGGAATTAACAATCAATCAAGTTAGTTGATCAACACATCCTTAATGGTAATCCTGGATTACCAGCTGTTCAGCTGTTGAAAGTTCGGTAAAAAATTACCGAATACTGTACAATTTTCTAAGTGTGTACTCAAGCGGTTCCGGATTTTTGTCTTATTCAGATTGTATTGCGAGAAAACCACCACTGCTGAAGAATGTGGAATTAGTAGACAGTTTGCGATGAACTTTCATAGCAATTGACAAGCCAGCTTTCCATCTGCTCGTTTGAAACACAGCAGTTTTCTCCAATAAGTTTCCAAGTAATCCGATTCTTCCACCTCGATGTCTTTGCAGATGATTGCCGTCCTCAGCTCTGGAAACTCATTGTTTTTTCCTGGCCTATTCTTTATCGCTTTTAAAGAAGTTCGGATATTTTTTTAATAATGGAGTTAAACTCCTTCAAAGTGTGCATCTTCTTGGGGTCAACGCTCGATGCAGTAGTCAGAACTGGCGCTTAATGATCTGTTTAATCAACTCGATATAGAAATCACAGCAGCTCGATTAGAAAGCCTCCTTTCTGGTATCACCGAGAGTTCCGGATCGAAGCATTTCTCCTGCTGCTACCCCGATCTATATTTCCGAAT
>JASCZW010016755.1:0-18147 GCA_034211315.2 Aedes japonicus | reverse complement strand
AAGGATATTGAGTTTAGAATTTTGAATTCAAGATTTCAAATTTTAAATTCAGGATTTTGGATTTCAGATTTCAGAATCGGATTTAGGATCTTAGCTTTCTGCTTGTGTATTTCTAGGTTCAGATTTCGGATTTCAAATTTCGGAATTCAGGTTTCGTACATAGGCGTAGCTAGGATTTCAAATAGAGAGAGAGAGAGAGAGAGAGAGAGAGAGAGAGAGAGAATTACATCGTCTTCAACCAGTTGTGGCACACACTGAACACTTAACAAGGACAACCCAACGCCGTTGACCATTAGAGCAGGGACATTTTCAAGTTCCACCCACTGGAGCGGGAATTCTTTCGTGTGTGTGAGTAAAATAATAAAAACTGATCTTTATATCTAATACTATGTTTGGAACTGCAAGACAGTTTAAATTACTTAGAACATCCGAGACTATCTTAGAATGTTAATAGACATTCCACAAATTGAACTCAGAAAAAATAGTCCTTGTTAGGCATTTTTGTCTCAAATACGTGATATGGGTATTCCAAGTGTACTTTGAATCACACCAAATCCCAAGGTATTTGAAAGATAACGATTGGGTAATGTTGCCGCCCAAAAGATTAAGCTGCAATAGAGCTGGGTACAGCTTCGATCCCTTGATTCCTTGCCCAAGAATATTGGGTATCTAGGAAATTTTGCAAAGGTCCTTGCAAGTTGATGGCATGTGAGCCTTTTAAGGAAACCACACTGTCGTCAGCAAGTTGCATTAGCGTGCATTGTTCTGCCAAACAACAATGTGGAAGTTGAAATTTTTCGATGAAAAATGTTATAATATACCCGCATTCCAATTATTATTTTATTCTGACAAGTGCAACTATTGAAAAAACTATTTAAAAATATTATGATATAGTCATGATTGCAAGACAACGCCATCCAATTTCACCATGAATATGCCTAAAAAGGCAGACTACCTAAATTAACGAACCAACCATTGATTTCACACATCGAAAACGTCAAAAATTTTTTGCATATTCCATCAGGCCCGCTCGCTGTTACTTTGCATTAATGTCACTTTGTGAACTTTATGCCAGTTTGTAAATATAAAAATTATGTAACTAATTCTGGAAGTTGTCAGTTATCCAAATGAAAAGCTCATTTGCTTTTCTGACAACAAATTGTACAAACAAATTATTTGAAACTCCGAGAAGACCACATCTCTACAAATTTTCTGACAGGATTTCAATGGAAACTGAATCAAAAGCCTCCTTAATGTCCAGGAAGACTGAAGCCAATTGGTCCTTGGGCGCAAAGGCCAGTTGAATATCTGAGGAAAGCAGCGCCAGATAAACATTTGTTCTTTTGCTATTTTGGAACCAAAACTATGTATTTAATGGCAAGTTATTCGATTCGACCCAGTGGTTGAACCTTCGAGGGATCATTTTCTCCATCAATTTTCTAATTCACGAAAGCATAGCAATCGGACGGTTTTTGAATAGCTATTACTTTGACCTGACTCCAGTCAGGCGGTATAATGTTGTTTTGGAGGCAGGAATTATGAAGATCCAGCAAGCGTCTTTTGCGATATCTGCGCAGGCAGGCAGGTGCGCAGGGGATCAACAAACACGTTTGCTTCCGATAATGGAACCTGCTTAATGGGAGCGAATAACTTGCTAAAAGAGCAATTCTAGTAAATCAATGAGTGCTGCGCTGCTACATTCACAAATACAAGTACCAGATGGCTATTTAATCCACCACTGGCGCACCACATGAGCGGATCATGGAAGCGCCTGGTCAGTTCGGTGAAGGTGGTGATAGCAAACCATCCACATCACCCCAATGACGAGCGTTTAGAGACTGTTGCACTTGAAGCTGAGTCTCTCGTCATCTCGAGACCACTAACATACATTCCGTTGGATCACGCAGAATTGATCTACGGAACAAAAGAAGTCAACGATCCTAGCTAGGACAGCTGGAAGTTGGCCCAGTACCTGACATGTTTACATGTTCTGGGGTCAATGGATACGTGAATACTTGCTTGCGCTAACACGACGTACCAAGTTGTTCCAACCAGTAGAACCTTTAAAGCCCGGTGACTTGGTGATCGTGGTTGACGAAGGCAACCGCAACGGTTTGCTGCGGGGGCCAACTACTGATGTTGTGTCAGAGAAGGATAGACAGGTCCGAAAAGCTGAAGTGAGCACTGCCTGGGGGGTGGTCAGCCTGCCAGTGAACAAGTTGGCACTGTTAGACGTTTGTAGGTCGTCTGAAAAACCGGAAGAAATTTTTTCGATCGAACTGGAACTACACGGTTGGGGAAAGGTTGGTGAAACCACCGTGCAAGCGCAACGCAGTCAAACAGAAACGGCAGCTGTCATATTTTCCGATCCATCAGAGCTCTGGTGGCTGAGGAAAAATGTCCAGAAAATGAAAATCAACAGCAGGAAAAAAAATGGAGAATTAAAGATTGGACTCGGAAAAAATGCGACACTTTGATTTGGGTGTAACTTTTCATCGAGTGGGTAAAAACTAGTGAAATTTTGGACAATACTAGTTAAGAGTGTTATGTTTTTGCAAAATCGCGATCTGTCAAGTTGTTTTCAAGATGCATTCGAAACAAGAAGAGTTACGCCAGCAAATCTTGGGCGCGGTGATCGATAATCCTGGTCAGTCGCACAGATGGATCGGCAAAAGGCTTGGAATCCACCATTCCACCGTGTCCCGCGTTGTGAAGATGTTCCAGGAGACGAAGACCATCGAGCGGCGCGCTGGAAGCGGCCGAAAACCGAAAACGGAATACCCAGAAAAGGCACGGAAGATAAGGCAGTCCTTTAAGAATAACCCGAACCTTTCGACCCGAGACGTGGCCAAAAAGGTCAATATGTCGAAGTGGTTCGTCCAGCAGACCATGAAGCGGGCTAGGCTACGTGTTTTTAAGGTCAGGAAGGTGCCAAACCGGACTGACAAGCAAAACACGGTGGCCAAATTGCGTGCGCGGAAGCAGTACCGTGAGTAGCTGGTCAAGCCAGGCTGTCCCGCATGGAGGTTCCTGAAATGTTCCGGAAGAGAAAGACGGACAAATTCGCGAAGAAGTACCTGTTGTGGCAGGCTATCTGCGAGTGCGGACTGTACAGCAAACCGTTTGTTACAACCGGCACCATAAACGGGAAGAATTATCGAGAGGAATGCTTGCAGAAGCGCTTGCTGTCCTCCCTCCGCTCTCACCGTGGTCCCATGCTATTCTGGCCGGATCTCGCTGCGTGCCATTACGCAAAGCCTGTAATGGATTGGTACGAAGCGAAGGGCGTTAATGTGGTCCCGAAGGAGGCGAACCCGCCAAATACACCAGAACTTCGTCCGATCGAAAAGTTTTGGGCGATAATGAAGAAGAAGTTGAAGAAAAGCGGAATAACATTCAAATTAATTTTTGGTGAGCATTTTTGTTTGTCTCGTTTTTCTCGAGTCCAGTCTTTAGAAACGGGTTGAAAGGAATTATAGATTGGAGTAGCAAGTTCAACCTTCTTTAGGTGTCGAGGTCAAAGCCCGGAATGAATTTCAAAATGCCATAACATTCTAAAAAAGAATCTCGTTGTTTGAATTTTCTTAAATTTTCCTAAACTATAGGATGTAACATTTCTGCATCGAACCCAAATTTTTATGACAATTCTGAAAGGCTGTGTTAAAAAAAATTAAGATTTCAACCTGACTCACATTGTGGAAACTTTATATGGCCAAATTTTTAAGTCTTTGCAGTCAAAATGCTGATAAGAGTCACAATTTTCAGGTTCTGGTGAGTATTGCCCTTTTTGACCAGATTGGCCACAAGGAATCTGTGTCAGAAGAGAGCATGTTTTGCCACAGTCCGTGTGGCGGCGGCAGATACATATTTTCATCGGAACATGCTTTTCGACTGCTCAAACGTCATGGTTTTGCATAAATATCCTACTTCATTGAAATGGACCTGACGGTAGACTGCCCGACCCATGTTTGGTTGACCTCCAACCGACCTTCACAAAGAGTGTACCTTTTTCAGTAAGAGGAAGTCGTCTACCTTCTTTTTTCCTCGGTTCTAATATTTCGTTGATCCACCCTGTAAATCACAGGTAATAAAAGCCGGTAGTTGACACACCTTAAAAACTTTATTAAACTATTACACTGACGTTTTTTTACACATATATTTGTTGACTTAACTAACAGACAACAAACAAAAACAACAATACGGCTGGAGGCCAATACGGCCCTGGAGGCCCCAAGTGCCCGGCATGCAGTGGTAGACCAAATAGCTAGACACAGTGTGGGTAACCCAGTCAGCAACTGCTGAACGCCTGGGCGTAGGAGTGGAGAAGCCGCCTTACCAACCCAAAAGGCCAGATTCTGCTTGAGTCCCTGGCCAGGCTCAGCGTAGACCTGGCCAATGTAGTTACCGAAATTACCAACCATAGAAACGGAGCGGAGTTGATTATTGACTGTAGCCCTGGGCTGTTAACCAACTGAAAACTGGAGGATGGCTACACTCATAGCAACCATCTAGCGGTTCGCTATAGCATCACCCACAGCACAAGGCAGCGCGCAGAAGGAGGAGTACCCACTGCATTCGTCCGCAGATGGAGGACGTCGAACTTCGATAAAGAAGTATTCAAAGATGCGCTTGAGCGGGAACTGAGATTGAGCGTAACCCAGGACCCTTGTGGTAATTAACTCGTAGCACTACTTACACAAGTGTGAGACGCAAACATGCCCAGAAAGGTCAAACCTAGGGATGAAAGATCACCAGTTTATTGGTGGATAGAGACGATTGCCGACCTCCGGAGGATCTGCCTCCGAGCTAGAAGGAGGATGCAAAGAGCGTGGTTGTACTCGGAAAGAACGGATCGTCGTGTAGTGCTAGCCACCACAAAGGCTGCACTTAAGAAAGAGATAAACGCCAGTATACTAGCCTGCTTTGAGGATCTGTGCTCGAAAGTCATTGCGAACTCATGGGATGACGCATATCGGGTGGTATTGGCTAAAACCAAGGAAACGACAGCTCCAACCGAGTAATCTTCAGAGCTACTGCAGGTTGTCACTCGGGGACTCTTTCCGAGCCACGACCAGACACCTTGGCCTCCTATAACTGCAGAAATGTCCCATGACATGGGCAACGCGGATGAAGGGGATAAGGCCGACCGTTACAAACGAGGAACTCATTGCAATATGCAAATCGCTGAAGGTAAACAAAGCACCGGGACCTGACGGTATAACGGACCTGTTCATCCAGACGCGCAATGTTCACATTGACGTTGACTAAAAAAAACAGTGGTTTAAAAGAATCAAATAGAGTTAACCTCACTTTTTCCCAAAACCTCTAGAGTGATCTCAAGGAAAAAGTGCAGGCATTTGGTTATGGAGAGGAGATTCAATAAAGTAATGGTATAGAAACTTAACCATAATGTGTTAATTTATTCACTGAAAGTTTGAAGACAATCCAACAGACAAATAATTTTTTGGCGACTATTTTGGTGCATTTCAGTAATTCTTTCTAGTTTTTGCATTTCTTTCTATTTAACAAGCTATTACAGGGTGAGTGGTAATTCCCGTCAGAGATTCATGAATATATAACTTTGCATGGGTTAATCACAGACATGTTTGCATTTTTTTTAAATGTATTCAGATGTCAACACGGCCTGCAAGTTTGTTTTGAATTTGCATTTGTTGTAATCGTGGACGCGAAAAGGGAGCAGGTTTCACGAAACATTTTAGACGGTGTACTATTTAAAATAAATTAAAACCATTCGGAATAAACGAAAAAATTATCTTTCATGCCATAAAACAGTACAAAGAATCCGGTTCTTAGAAAATACCTCCCAGACCTGGTCGCAAACGCACTGTCAGGTGTCCGAAAGCCATCAAACGATTGCTGGTAAACCTGACCGAAAAATTGCCAAGGAACTGGGAATGTCACAGTCAATGATCAGGAGTATTTTGAAAGATGACCATGGACTGAATACATACAAAAAATAACGGCTGCGTGGCTTGACTGAAAAACAGAATATTGCAAGAGACGAAAGATGTAAGAAGCTGCATTGTGAATGTGAAATTCTGTTTTCGGACGAAAAAAAGTTCCTGCTATTACCACAACCAGCAGAATGATTAGACGAATGCAGAGCATCTTTCTGATATCCCTCGTTAATCTGGTCTTGAACTCAACAGTAAATATTACTTCGATAATGTTTTGAAGAACCATTTGCTTCCCTTCGTCAAGAAACACTACAAGACTGAACCATACTTCTTCCAAGAAGACTCTGTACCGTCTCACCTGGCGAAAACTACACAGGCTCGGTGTGAGGACAATTTTTCGGATTTTATCTCGTCGAAAAAATGGTCTGCCTCTTCACCTGATTCGAATCCTCTCGGCTTCGATGAATTGGACTACAAAGACTAACTGTGGAAACTTTTAAGACACGTTTCGTGGAAATATGGAATGCTATGCCTCAAGATAGCATGAACGCGGCAGCTGAGACGCTTTGCAACAACGCATGCGACTGACAATTAAGGCTTAGTGTGAAAAATTTGAACTGAACTAAATGATGATAAATGTTAAAGATATACTAAACAGAAAATACAATCAAATTCATACAAGCATTGTTTTTGCATTTATATGACCATAAACATCTCCGACAAGAATTCCCACTCACCCTGTAGATGTCAATCAAATTATAAAATTAAAATAATCCTATTGATTTCATATGAAGTCGAAATCAATTTCACTTACACATAGTTGTCTCACTGAGATATATGAACTCGTTGTTTACTATTGCACTATTGTGATGTGCCCACGTAAAACTTCATAACTCTGATCAGAGCTCAAAAAAAATGACAGCCGTGGTGAACGATGAGTAAAAAAATATACAGTAGGTACAATTTTCGCTCCCTTCATTTCGTTCTATCGGTCACGCAATATATTCGTGTTTACTATTTTGCTATGCTCAGTCATTCCATTGTCCTTGTGTTCCACACAACTCATTCACACCACAGCAAAGGACACGGCTATTCAAGCCTCAAGAGATTTTGGTTGCTTGACTGAATGTTCTGGTAACCAGTCATTCATTTTCGCGTTCGTGAGTGATTTTTTCTGCCACAGGATTTCAAGTATTTCCGAACATGGCTGAAGGCAAAGGAAGCCAAAAGGCTGAATGGCCGAAATCGCTACAGAGTTTGTGGGGCATTTGTTCGAGAAAAGGCATTTGCATTTGGATCGATTCGAGAAGTTTTGGTTTTTTTCACTTCATTGGTTCTCCAAATGAATGACTGTTCTTTCGTCTTCACGGTAGAACGTTGAAATTGAATGAGCTATTTGCACTTACGTACATGCACTGCTTTCCGGAACGAATGAATGATCAAAGTAAAACAACACAAAACAAGTTGACTCATCTTGCACAAGATATTCATGAAGGCAAATTTGTGTTTACTTCATGTTCGCTAAGAACAGTGCGTGATGACTAATATTTTAACTCAGTCAGGGTGCAATTTGAGAATTGAATATGATATTTTTAAGCTCTGACTCTGATCTCTTATCTGTTTTGTCTCGTGTATGAGTTTGTTGGATGTTTTTGTCTTACTGAAAATTTATTTTATTTTGATGTGAGGTTTTTAAATGTAGGGATATAGGGATAAAGTGGATAACACTAACCTGTACTGCTCCGTAATTTTCACGAGCATTTACCACGTCTCAAGTGTTCGAAAACGCTTTGCGAGATCCAACTGTATATATTTTTGTTTTTAATGAGCTTAGGGAACGTCTATTAATTACGTCACGCAAAAAGTGACTTTTTATAAAATGACTAACATGAACACTGTTACTAATACAAACTGCATGGGAAAGCCTATTCAACTGCTTCAAATGGTGTTTCTAGTATACATGCTCGTCAGTTTCAAGTAACACTTTTCTGTGACTATGTGTTTCATTTCGAACAGTCAGGTTTCTTACCAAATGACAACGGATATGACTGTTCTCTTAACAGTAGATTTAGTCTTCACCGCCGACTATATTATGTAACTGTACATGCAATGCTATGCTTTGCAAGGCTACGCGCCATAAAAAATTTAAAAAAATGTATGGAGAAAAGTCAACGAGGGTGGGGGGGGGTTTGGTATTTTCAAAAATTGGTCTACGTAGTTTATGAACATGCCCTATGCTCCTCATGACGTTAGAACACTCAAGGTTGTCTAAGATTAATTTTTTTTTGTTGGGGCGTAGAATCACGGCGTCCACTGAGTTGAACTTTTTCTAAGATTAATTACTTGAATGAGTAAAGTTTTTCGTGTTATTTTGTAGTAACTGTGGACCGCTAGTGAATCTCAGCCCCTCGATGCCCGTACTAAGCGAGAAGAGAAAATGTGTTCATGTGAGTTCCACCTGTCGTGAAATAAATACACAGACAGAAATCTGTCGATGGTACACGCAAAATATGAGGGTAGTTTTATTTATTGGAAAGATAAGGTAATTTTTAAAAAAGTGTGAAGGCCAATTTAAAGCGATTTATACCAAATGTAAGGATAAAAAAATCTGAATTGCCGGGAGCACAAAATCGTACAACATACAGTGTAGTTCAAAAAACAAATTAAAGTTTTCTATGACACTCTGTTCACAAAACACTTATTTTAATTTTATATGATAAAAAAAACATATTGGAAGAGAGAGTAGGTGAAGGCCTGTCCAGGTGGCGGATTCGTTCGGGCCTTGACCTACCCCTCATTGAGGATGTTAGGCAAAAGAAATACGTCCTTGGTTTGAGTACCGATATATTCAAGCCCTTTGATGGATTTTCAATACTTCTATTCAATTTTCAACCTGCCCAACGCTGGTGGAACTTTCAACACTTTCTCTTCAGATCATTCATTCTAGTAAAACATCACTGTCCACTCTTGGGGCCTCATGGTGATGAGCAAACATCTCCTTCTTCATCAAAATCGTCACTCCACGTTTTTCCAAACGAAATGTATACTTAGAAGATATTTGACAGTGAAATACCAATTAAAGTCCTACATTTATAAAAAATGTGTCTTTTTCATTAGACTGTAAAATATAATTTAATAAAAGAAGCTGTTTATTTAACTCGGGTTAGAATTGTTGTTAAAAGGACAATTTTTAAATAAACAAAAGCCCTAATCTGCGTCAATGCTTCAATACATGCCGAAGTTTGTTAAAAATATTTTAGCGTGTTTTACCCAGCGCCAAATATTTTTAAGTACACAGAAAATAAAACAACATAGCAAACTAGAAAACAAAAAAAAAAGTTGTACTAGTTTGGCCGGCCTTCTGTTGTACGTACTCCTCTGTGCAGCGTAGCTCAATCTTCCGAACATCTCTTCTCACATTTCAAACAGTTAATGAACAAACAACGTCTATCGAATATCTCAGCGTTCATCACACAAACAATAGTTATCGCCTCAATCAGCCGAACGTCACGTCGCCAACGGATCGTGTCAACAGCCAGGAAAGTCAGAACATCGTCCTGCATCCTCGTGCCGAAGGTGTCACTATCTCAAACCCGATTCAAAGGCAAAACTGTCACGATCCGACAACATTTCATCATCAGTTTCAGGTGACAATTGCCTTTCCCCACCGAGCACCCTCGACGACAGACGTCCATCCATGGCAACCCACCGAAGCATGGCGCCACACTCGGTTGCTATCTGAGACTTTTTCCACGCCAACTTCGATCGCATCACACAGCGCGCGCTGATTCGAATTTACAAAACAAAGTCAACAAACTTCTTTTCCAACTTACTTACTTCAACACTCTTTCCTCGGTAATTGAATTCCGTCGCCTCCCGCTCGCAATGATGCCATTTATGCAATTGGAGCTGACTTTTCAGTTTCGCTTCTCCCCCACTCCCAGTAGGCAAGAGTCGGAATCCTTCTACCTCCCAAAAACCGGTTCACGGTGGACGGAAGGAAAAGACGGCTCCGATGCTTGTTAGTGACCCGGCACGGGTTTGAAAGCAACACACCTACCTACCCTAACAGTCTGCATTGAGGGACGTAAATTGGCTCCCTCCAAACCTCCCACTTCCCAGCCCCTGGGAGCGGAAATCTATTCACGGAAATCGAAAGCAACACCAACCAAATCCAAAATCATGCACTAACGAAACGCAGGGAAAATTGTCGGCGGGTATGCAAATATAATACAACAGAAAGGAAAATACTGTACCGGAATTATGCTTCGGTGCACCCTCTTCTCCCGAGGTGGCAAGCGCACGGTCGTAAAATTCAACTCAAACTGACAGTAGCTTCTTCGCAGTCAGAAACCGTTCCCCTCAACGGAGCGGATTTTACTCACCTCCCGAGTCGAATTCACCGACCGTGCAGCTTCTCAAAGAGCTAACAAGCTGAAACAGGAATTCGCTTTCTGTACCGAGTTTTCTTTTCCGAATCAGAGGGTTGCTTTTGTTCTGTGTGTAGATTTTCCAGCTTCGAAATATTTATTCATGAAATGTGTTCTGCTGCTTTCTATTTAAAATGTGCCGACGAGTGCATGCACTTGTTTGGCCTTCATCTTTCCTTTGACTGCAGCGTGCAAATTTCCTCCTCGGAGCATTCCGAACATGCATAAATAAACAAGCCTGGGCGTCTGCATGGGAGGATTGATTTTGGAGCAATGTACTTCATTTCGAGAGCGCAGAAGCATTTTACTTGACAAATGAAACGATAACGATTGCTGATGGGTGAGCGGTGAATAGTGAAGCACAGACAAAGAGACGCAATTCTTTCACTTCAATCATTAAGGTGAAACTGGAAGTGGTCCTTTTTCCATATGATTTATAGGTTAGGTTAATTATCACTTCACGATTTTTGAGACTAAACATCACAAACAAAACAAAACAAACAACGCTCAATTTGCTTACCAATGGATGTTCCAGTGGAGGAAACGATTTTTGAAAAAATCACGCCTGAAGTCCTAATAGTATTTGAGGTTTGTGCTCAGAAAACTTCGAAGTGATAGGGACTTGATCCCGTGTGTCCTTAAATAGCTGTGTTGCAATGCGCAGCCAACTTCGTCTCTAAACATTCTACTAAATGGCATGCAATATTGTTTGAGTGTTGACAGTAAATTTGGTCACCCCGATAAGCCCTTACTTACCTTTCCAATCAGTCCAAGGCCGGGATGGCCTCCTGTTGTACACAGAATTTGCACCGACTCTATTCGGTCCTTGGCTGCATTTCGCCAGCCTCGCGATCTACGAAGGGTCCGCAAGTCACCTTCTACATGATCAATCCAACTTGCTCGTTGCACGCCTCTTTTTTTTTTGTGCCAGTCGGATCGTTATCTAGAATCACTTGAACTGAGCTGTCATTTAACATTCAAAGGACATGTCCAGCCGGTCGGATTTTAGCTCTCTCAGCAACTGATGCAACTCGTGGTCTTCTTCACGTTCCGTCTATCCATCTTCACTCCACCGTAGAGCGTACGCAACACCTTCCGTCTCAAAGACTTGGTCCTCCACAAGAAATATCCATGTATTCGTGGCCGTAGAGGACTACCGGTCTAATTAATGTCTTGTAGATGGTCAACTTTGTTGTTCGGCGAACTTTGTTCGATCTCAGCGTCCTTCGGAGTCCAAAGTAGGCACGATTGCCAGCCATAATCCGCCTTTGTATTTCTCTGCTGGTGTCGTTATCGGCGGTCACCAATGAGCCAAGATACACGAATTCGTCTACAACATCGATTTCATCACCGACGATCTGAACCTCCGCTGAAGGGAGTGATAACATCCTACCAGCTGCAGCCTTAAGTATAATGTACGTTCCCGCCATCGTCTCAAAGTTACGTGCTACGATATCAATGTCATCTCCTCCCAAATATGGGTAATTAGCCAGTCAGCGCCTGGCCAGTGCTTCACCGCTGTATTTTAAAGCTCGCTGGGAGTTGTCGACTCCAGCAGCTTTGTTGTGTTTCAACCAATCAATTTCCTTCTTGACTTCCTAAAGGGTTGGGGTCAGGATGGTGTCATCTTCTACGCGTGTTCCTAGATTTATTACCATGCACACTTTCGTTCACTGTAACATTGATGTTCAGGAGATCGTCCGAAGTACTGCTTCCATCTTTCAATCACCTCACACTCTTCTGCGGTGGATACCTTCCAGGTCCTTGCACATATAGACTTGTGGCCAGTAAGTACATATGGCATCTAAATTAAGTAATTTTATGGGGCACCTCTAATACAAATCAAAGAAATTTAAAAGTTGGCCTGTTGAGATTCTAGACATAGCCAAGATGGCGTTTATGCAAAACACACAAAAATTAACAGAAATGTCCAAAGTTCTTCCAAACTAAGTTCAACTGCTTTTTTGAGGCACATACAGATGAGTTTCAAGAGACGATCGGAGTACTTTCTGGAGCATGTTCAAAGTACTTCTAAGGCACACTCAGCGGACAATTCAGCTTGAAGAACTCATAGCTTGAACAGAAGGCATTAAGACTTTGATTTGAGTCTTGATCTAAATGTAATTAAGATACAATCCGTAAATTATCCGTAACACAAACTTAATGGACTTCTGAGCACACCAATGGTAGATCCAGAGGTTTTCCAATGTAAGTGCAGATAATTTCAGAGGCAACTGAGAAGAACTCCAAAGAAAGCCTTAAACACATACAAGGCGACTTCAAATGATAGAAACGAGGGCTTTTATTGCAAATAAATGGAACTTTCAAGATAAGAAAGCTAAGGCAGATATAGAACACTTTTGGTACAACCTCAGAACACTTCCAACATAAGTTCAGAGGTCTAGCCAATAGCCTAGCAATCCAATGATTTTTTCTGAGGAATTGGTCACAGCTCATGTGTTGCTGACTGCGGTTTGTAGGGTGAAGGACCTCCATCCGGTGGCAAACCAGCGTAAGCCTGAAAATCACCTGAATCTCGACCACCTACTCTGAATGACGTATCTGGTTTTGTAAACAAAGATTCAAATGTAAATTTCTCAAAATGTTAGGGAAATATTATTCTCTGTGATGGTGATCCTAATTTGCGTGAAAGTGCTAGGGGTTTCAAGAATTTCACGTTTTATTCTCTGTTTACGTCTTTGTTTACCAAATCAGTTACGTCGTTTTGAAAAAGTTGTCCAGCAAATCCAATTAGTTAATATGATTGATTGGTTGCCACAGAGAGTCTTCAGTTGATGTGTTTTGCATTTTTTCTCTATATCACGATCCATAGCGAAAAATTGAACCACGAAAACCATGCAAAACTGCAATACAATTATGCTTTTAACCCTTCTTACACCAAAAGAACGGTATTAACCTTCCTCGGGTATTGAAAAAAAAACTGACACGTAAATCATAAGGGTCAATATTGACCTGGATTCCCTCCTTTTCTAGAGTTATGAAATTTCAACCTAGACACAATATTTATACCGCATTTGAAAGGTTATGGTCTCAAAAATACAATGTTGGTAAAAACACCTGGTTCTAGTAACATGGCCACCGGGAATCTGCTTCAAAAAGGAACGGGGTTTTGATTTCGATGTGTGAACATAATTGCATACAAATCATTCCAAACTAGTTGTAGAGAGTTGCCGTCTTAGACAAAGTTTCTCTATATGCCATTTTTCGTCTTTTGGCATAATCATATTACACTTTTGATTGTTATTTTTTGTATTCTCCCTAGCGCGGGAGTAACGATCTTTGATGAAGTTAGCAGAAGCAGACAATTTCTCATCTCCATGCAAAGCGCTAGGAGCGGACAGTAATTTTATTGCTAGAACAAATAGACATGAAGAGAAAGTGTATTGATAGTTCCGTATAGGGCAACGGCAGGCTTTGAAATTGAAAGATACAAGATTGAAAACGAGCGGAGGGCATTTGAAACGACTTCGCATGGAGATTAGAAATTGTTTGCTTCTGCTAACTTCATCATTAATCATATTAGTTCCAGATCATGCCACAAAGATGGCACTGCAGTCTATCTTTACCAAATGAAGCGCTAGAAAGTTGCTGTCTTGGGCAAAGTTTCTCAGTATGTAATTTGTCGTCTTCTGTGATTATCATATAATTTCCTGAAGTAGTCGCAGAGATGGCGCTGCTGTCTATCTTTACCAAATGAAGCACTAGAGAGTTACCGTTTTAGACAAAATTATGTCCAAGAGAGTTTGTGCTGTTTAGTGGAATACCTGTAACTAGAAATGAGAAGAAAAATAAGTATTTTCCATTTACTTCCAACTACCTTTGTTTATCTTGACAGATACGCGTGTTTCGTCTACAATGTGCAGACTTCTTCAGTGTCGAGAGAATGTCAACAGCAGCCGAAGCCTGTTATAATTTTGTTAGCATAATTTTCACCAATCAGCAATCGACATGTGTCATGCTGAGCCCTTTGGCTCCTATTAGTTATCGTCCATTCAGCGACCAACATGCAGCATGTTGAGCCCGTTGGATCCTGGTAGTACTCCGTGTTGATCTAACCAGTCAATGCATGCTTTACGCTTACGCCATACACTGAGCACGCCCGCTCGGGTACGACGATTATTGTCCTCGTACTTCAATAGACGAACTGGTAGGATACCGAGTTGGTTCCGGCGATTTCGGGGGGATACTGCCTTCCGGTTCGCTGGCGATCCGATGATCCAAATTCAGTATTTGTCCACGCTCTACTCGACTAGTCCCCGGCGGTGGACCTAGCCGACACCGACGAAGAGTTCCCCGGCGGTGGACATTCTTCCGAAACCGATTCTTCCAGCGATGCCGGTGGAACCAGGCGTACGGTTCACAAGTGCCCCGGCGACCCAATCGGGTACTGCTTCGCAATCTGCTTAACTAGCCCCCGGTAGTGGATCTAGCCTACTCCGGCGGAGAGTTCCCCGGCGAAAGAATTTCTCTAGGACATTCGAAGACGACTCTAGAATCTAAGACATTTGAAGACGACGTGCTCCGGGTCTCTTCTGCTTTTCCGCACTCTGGACAGAGAGGCGAAAGGGCGTGACCAAACCGATGCAGATATTTCCGGAAGCAGCCGTGCTCGGACAGGAACTGCGTAAGATGGAAGTTCACTTCTCCATGCTTCCGGTTCACCAACGCAGACACATTCGGGATGAGCGGGAGAGTCCACCTTCCATTTCCTGTATTGTCCCACAGCCACCGAGTCCGTTCTGACGATACCTCTCTCGTATTCCTCCGCGTTCTGTAACTAGAAATGAGAAACAAAATTAGTATTTTCCATTTAATTCCAATTATCTTTGTAGTCTGCACTCAAAAAAAAAATGCACCAGACAAAAGTGTTCGCCAATAATTAATTTTCAGTCAGATTTACTTGAAACTTTCAAGAAATGAACAAATACATATGGATTATGTTTCGGCTTTATTGCTTTATTCAATTTCCTTTCCATCAATGGCATGATGCCAGGTCCGGCCAAAATAATGTCTCGCCTCCGTGGGACCGCAGGAAGGGCAACAGGTGCTTCTGGAGGCACTCGTTGTGGTAAATTTCACTGTTGATGGTACCCATTGTGATGTACGGTTTACTCTGTTTACCGCATTGGCGTATGGCCTGCCAGAGCAAGTATTTTTTGGCAAATTTGTCCACTTTCTTCTTCCTTATGTCTTCCGGAACATCAAACCGTGATTTGGCAACGTAGAACCCCAGACCCGGTATCTGCTTTGCATCTGCCTTGATGTAGGTTTCGTCATCCAAAACCACACACATCGGTTTCGATAACCACTCTCGATAGAGCTTCATTGCGCGGGATTTGGCCGCCGTGTTTTGTTGATCACGCCTGTTTGGTGCCTTGCGGACCTTGAATACACGAAGCCCAGCTCGTTTCATGGTTTGCTGAACGAACCAGGTGGAACACTTTGCCTTCAGAGCCGCGTCACGAATCGAAAGGTTCGGATAACACTTGAAATAAACCAACACCTTCCGGGCCTTCACAGGGTCAGCTGTTTTCGATATTCTTCCACTTCCAGCCCACCGCTCGGTCATCTGGGACTTCTTTAACGATTCTACCACCTAATATATAGTGGTATGGGTGATTCCCAGTTGGATTCCGATCCATCTCATGGTCGCAGTCGGATTTTCCATGACGGCGCGCAAAATTCTCCGGCGATCTTCTTCTTGTTTCGATGACATCTCAATAACCACTAAACCGAATGTTATGAAATTTTTCACATGTAAACAACTCACTTCAAACTAGTCATTTCCAGATTTTCATAAATTTTTACCCTCGGACAAAAAAGTAAAAATGGTGCATTTTCTTCGAGTACAGGCCTTATTACTTATCGTGACAGATACGCGTATTTCGTCAACAATGTGTAGACTTCTTCAGTGACTTATACTAAACGAGTAAGAGCACGACACTGAAGAAGTCTGCACACTGTAGACGAAATACGCGTATCTGTCAAGATTAGCAATAAAGATAGTTAGAATTATATGTAAAATACGATTTTTTCTTCTCATTTCTGGTATTTTTATTTGTTGACAATGCATATTCCGCCCATGACTTTTGTTTTTCTTCTTCAATGGTTTTTCTGGCGTTGAATCTATCTTTCTGGAATTCACCTAGCACGGACGGAAATAGCGGGTCATTCGGTTTGCATTTATGTTTTTCCTGGGTGTTTTTCTTTCCAGTGTTATGGCCTCTGCGACCTTCTTCCTCCACCATGGTACCGCTTCTAGGAAATTTTACTGGATGTTTTCAGTATAGTCGGGAGAGCTGCTAATCTTATTGCATCTGTTAGCGCTCCTCTGACATATGAATTGGTTGAGAGTGTGGTTTCCTCTTATTCAACTTCGAAGATGTCCCAATTTGATTCGTGAATTTTCCATCTGGCAATTCGAGATCTTTTTTGAGCAGGTTTGACTGCAATATACGCAGTGCAGAGTGTTAGGTCACTACATGTTGAGGAATTTTGCATTTCGTTTCAGTTACTCGTGTGTATGAAGGTAGGGCTGCCGTCATTCAGGATTAACGTTTGCATTAAAAGAAATGGAGTTTTTTTTCGGATGGTGATAAAAAAAAGCTAAGACAGATAATTGCTTTTGAGGAATTTCCCAAGGAAGGTAATTATTTAAGCTTACTTGCAAAAAAATCTACGCCCTTGTGAGAGGCCTTCCGTCACAAGTCGTCCGTCGTCGAGTTCTTTCCCGTTTCGGGCAGTTTTTTTCCCACTGTGCATTGCCTGCAGCTCCGAAACTCGCGTCCCGCTTCCTGACATGTATGTTCATGTTTGCGAGGTTGTTTTTCTCTGTTTGGCCAGTTGAGTCGACCTCCCGGCCAAGCACACGCAGTGATGTAGCCACTTTTCCCTCGGTCTTCCTTTTCAGCATCCTTTGGAGCTTCTTGTCGCTCAGGGTCGTCAGCCGTCCGGAACCAGGCTTTCTTTTGATTCTCTGATTGTTGTCCAATAGAGCCAAGATGTTATAGATACCGGAACGGACGTATCCGGCGTCCACAAAGTGCCACACGATGTCCGTTTTCACGCACATTTCTGAACGGAGTTGCTTCACTGTTTTTGTCATCACGGTTAGAGTTCGGCTGATAGAGCTGTCAAACTTTGTCTGGTGACTCATGGGTTGCTGTGATTGATGCTGCATGGGTATTTTTGTCAGTGCGGGTAAATGTAAATCCATGAAAAATCGGCCATTTTTGTCCATTTTTTTTTTAATGCAAATGTTACAAACTCTTGTTCGTTTATCAAGTATTTGATTGTTTTTCCCCTGCAGTCATGTGTGAGCACAACATACTGTGGTGGGCAATGAAGTCACCAAATATGATGAATGGCTTTGGTAGTAGATTTATAACCTTTTCGATTTCTTATTTATTAATTTGTCAATTTCCGTGGCAAGTTTGTTTAGATAGCGACCGCCTCTAAGTCCGTATTGAGTTGAATTTATAGCCTTGCCCCGAATGTCGATGACAGAATAGGGTGTCGTATCCTGGGGTTGAAAAGTTAGTTGAGCTGGATGTTCGTGTTTCTTGCAAGGCGATAAGTGCTGGTCTATATTTACTTATCAGGATTTGCAATTCAGAGTTTTGCTTCCTGATTTCGTTACAGTTCCACTGGATTATTTCGACTGTCGTTTTGTTGTCTAGTGATCAGCTGTCGTAGGTTCAAGTGATTTGCTATTAACCCTATATCTAGAGTGCTGCTGCTGATTTTTAAACTTATCGTCGTCATTCGAAATGAGATAT
>JASCZW010016754.1:0-18157 GCA_034211315.2 Aedes japonicus | reverse complement strand
GAGAACGCCATTGTATTGCTCTATCTGTTCAGTGAAGTACTCGTTTTCTTTAATGTTCAAGAAAATAATTAATGTTCAAGAAAATAACTTTTTGGAAGACATCAAAGGTCAATACTACTCAATTATGTTCGACGAATATGAAGCTAGTAATAAACAAAAATAATTGGCTATACTACTGAAGTACTTCTCAAAGAGGCTCCGAAAAATTATCATCTTTCACCTGGAAAGCGTATTCCTTGGAAAAGCTACTGCGAACGTGTTGCTGGAGAAAATTCAAAAAGCACTTACCGATTATCACATTAGCACCGATCGTTTAGTTATGGCTGGTCAGTTGATTGCTGATCGTGGTTTCGGGATGATCAACAATGGAACCTGTGTGGTTCACATTATTAACAACGCATTCAGGTAAATTAAAGGTTTAATTTTGTTTAAATCATAAGAAACATCAGTAAACAATGATAATTTTTCAAAACTAATAGTTTATCCATCCAAATTAACAGTTTCGACAGATAATGGGCCGTATGAATAAAAGAGTATACTATACTTTCACCCATGCATTTCTTATGAGTGAAAGTACAGCATACTCTATTATTCATACGGCCCAATATTATAGTTTGGTAACAACTACCTGAAACCGGAAATTCTCTTTTGAAATGAACTGCGATCATGTGAAATCTGCTATTGAATTAGTTCTGAGGAACTCCATATTTATTGTAAATCGTTTTGGGGAATACAAAGCTAGATAAAAGTAAAATTTCAAGAATTTCCAAGAAATTCGGATCATCATTTAATGATAATTAAGATGAGAACTCCAAAGCAAATGAAAAGAGACAGCCTAGGAATTTCGAATGAATAATTCTAGAAGTTTCCAGGAATAACAACCGAAGAATTATTTCTTGAAAATACGAAGTTTAATACCTAAGAATTCTAAATGGACTGGAAAATGGAGAAAAGTCCCTTTCTAAATTCTAAACTATTAAAAATCTAAGAAAGCATTTTATTATTTGTTTGCTAGTAGATATGTATTATAACCTTCATTTTTCTAGGGCTGCTATCAAACAGTTTAGATATGTTGTTTCTGATTTGGCAAAGTATCTGTACTATTACTTTGTCGTTCCGTCGAAGTGGAAAGAATTCAAAGAAAGCTGCATCACCAAGCCTAAACCTTTTCAAAAGCATGTTGAAACCCGTGGGCAACTCTCGGACCAGCTGCAGAAGTGGTTCTTTCAAACTACAACCACTCAGTTTCTTTGAAAAAGAAATTGCAAGCGCTGGCAAAACGGAGCTTTTATGAAGAAGAAATTTTGAAGATTTTACTGCTGCCAGATATCAAAGAGCAGGTTCTTTTTGTGATTGAATCAGCGGGAGAAACGTAAAAGTTGCTTAAGTATCTCGAAACGAATGAGTTTATTCTTTTCGATATTTATGATAGGATTCTCGCATTTTTGGTCACTATGATGTCAAGAATTTACGATCCAAAACAAATAACGGAAGCCATCAACAACAAAATGCTAATGGAAGAACATTTTCTTAAGGATACGGATGTAATTATTTACAAATCCATTCTTGACGCTGCAGGAAATCAACTTAAAACATCTCATTTCAATAATCATTTTAAAGACCACACTAAGGCTTTCGTCTCGTATTTGTTTTCCAAAGATGTTCCGAATGAATTTGTTAGACTAGTCAGCAACTTCAAGGTTGGAAGGATCATAAATAAAGATTCCATCAAAGAAATCGTCCACTTAGTCGATGTTATTGATTTTAAATTAGACAAATCTAAAATTCACGAAGAACTAGTACTTGCAAGTGTCAAGTTTTCAACTAAAACGGTTGAATCAGAAACAGATTTGGAAGTACTTGGTTTTTTTCAGGACGATAGTTTCTCTGAAATGAGAACATTGCTCAACATTGTAACTTGCGTATCTCATTCTAATGCAGAGGTCGAAAGAAAATATTCACTATCTAAGCATGTGTTACCGGAAAACCGAACTAGGCTCAGTGAACAGCAGTTCAATAATCGTAAAAATATTTTGAGTGGCATGCATTTTTTTGAGAATGATATAAACAGATTTGTTGTTTCAAAGGACTTGATTTTGAAGGCGAAATTTGCGAGGCAATCTTACGAATCCAAACAGAAACAAAAAAATGATTTTGAATTAGTGGAGGCACAAAAAAAAATAAGGAAAAGGCAAAGAAGGAAGCAAGGCACCAGATAAAAAAAAACAAGAAGAAGTTGTAGGAATGAAAAGGAAGGCTAAAGAAGATATTTTTAATTTGATGGAAAAAGAAATCAGAGATATGACATCCAATAATCCAGAAACATCATTCCTGAAAGTTCTTTTGAAACAAAAAGATAACATCCAGCGGGAGGAACAATCAGAAAGGGAAATATTAGCTGGGTATATTGCCTGTTGAAGTGGCGGACTTAGTCCGTGCTTTAACCTACCCCGCAGTGGGATGTTAGGCAAAAATGTCGTTGGTTCGAGTACCACTGTACACATGCCCTTTTCGCTCAATTTTCCTAAAACATCTGCTATGTTTCCGAGCCTGCCGCACACTAGCGGGAACTATCAAAACTTTCTCTTCATATCTTTCAATTCTAGCCAAAAACATTGTTGTTCACTCTTGGTGCCTCATGGTGATGAGCGAACATCTCCTTCAACATCATAATCGTTACTCCTCGCACGGAGAATATATAAAATAACAATTAATGTACACAATATTCTGCCTAACTCGGGAACTAATCAAGCAAACGGAACAAAATTTAGCATGTGGTGGACAAGACAAGAAATGTTTCTGTGTTGGTTTGAGACCCCTTCCCAACCTAAAGGGGGGGGTATTCTTCATGACTCGAGAACTAATCAAGCAAATGGAACCAAATTTAGTATGTGGTGGTTTTTGACGACAAAAAATTGTTTTATGTTGATTTGAGACCCCTCCCCTTTCTGAAAGGCGGGCGTAGCAACGCTCGCACCGAGATCAGCTAGTGTTAAATAAATACGTATATTTATCTTGATACACCATTGACAAAATATGGATCATTCTCTTTGACATACTTTACATATCGGTTGTGTTCGAGTGCTTTCATCACTCACTCAAACGTCCTGTGCTCCTTCAGGGGTGGACTTGGCCAGCGTGGATCACATCTTGGGTCATTGGTTGTTTTTGTCTGGACATTTTTATTAAATTGGTTATCGGTCAATTTATTTGTCTTAGCTCATCGTGACTTATGTTTCCCTCTTTACAGGTTTTATTTCACACTGAAGTTTTCAATTACATTCCTGTTTTGAACAATGCATCTAATTGGCTCAAAAACGCAGACAATCTTATTGTGGGGAACGTTTTTAGCTCCACCGAGGCCCTATTCCAAGCGTTGGGTTTTTCTGAAGGAAATTAATCAAAAATTTGTAGCATACTGCCAAAAATGAGTGATGCATGTTATTGTTCACCCCTTGTTTGAAATAGGTTCGCCTACTGATGAAGCCGTTCCCCATCCTATATATTTGATGCTTGATAAGTCATAGAACATTCGTGTGTGGATTGGATTTGAAGGCGCGGATTTGATTTTGAACTCGCGCGGATTTGGCGCGGATTTGATTTTGAACTCGCGCGGATTTGGCGCGGATTTATTTTCAGACTTCTCGTAACAACCCTGTAATTAGAAAGAGACATAATACAGCAAACATAACCTTTCGTCCCGCATCAGCTTAAGTTCTCCGCAAGTGAAATGATTGTAATTCAACAAAGACTTCGTTTTATGGAGATTGAATAAAAGTTATGCCATTGACACTTCGAAGTATTACATGTTTTAAATTTGTTCATGGTCAACCTTCTTCCGAACGATTCTCCGCAAATAAAACTCAATGCTAGGTTCCATTCTGCGACCGTGTTCAGCACAGGCCAACCAGAAGCAACGTTAGCGAATAACTCGGCAAATCTATTTGTTGGGGCGTGAAAATGCTATTTCTCACTTGTTGGCGATGCCTGGTGGCCGTTCCTGGGTCGGGGGTGTCTCATCCGATGATCGTTTCACGCTATGCTCGAGAACACACGCATCAAATGTGATAACATCAACCGAAAACGGAAACAACGCGGATGATGCCTGGTCCTGGAGCGAGGTTTGACATTCTAACCAGCCACCCGCGCCTCACTCCCGGAACGGAAGCCGGCAAAAATCGAAACCGAGCGTTAAAAGACGCGTGTCACACACACACGCCCTTCATATCGCACTATGGTGATCGGAAAGAAGCCAAAGAAAATAAAACAAGCTTTAACCTTATTATTCATGGCATGTGGCACATTCGTTCGGCGGAACGGTCCGTGGACTTGGAATAGTATGCATTGAATATGTTATTAGGAATAATTTCAGGGCACCGTGCTCTGTTTGGCATTTCTTTGTTCGAGTTGTGAGTCAATGAATCCTGACTAGGGTAAATCATTGTTTTTCATTGTAAGAAGTTGAAATATTTACTAGACCAATATTCCGGAACAACCTGCCTCAACATTTATTGGATACATTCGCACCTAGGTTTATATTTTTAATAATGTATCCGTTTAACTTTAACCTTTTCTGCTTTTCCGACTGTCAGGTAATAACACTAATTATTGCCATGTAATTATTCGGAAAAATTATTTTCACCAATTGTAATAGACTTTTACTTCCGCTTTTCCACACACAGTTCGACTCGGAGATCCAGTACCTGGAGAGCAAGAGGTCAGTGAGCAGCAGGAGAAGCTTGAAGCCATCACGCAGGAGATCAACAAAACGGACCAGGTCTACCGGCAGGGCAACGAGCAGCTGCAAACGCTTCCAGTACGTCGAGGAGGAAGGCGAGCTCGTGCGACAGCAGGGAAGACTCTCAAATCGGAGATCACCTGCTGCGCTCGAAGCCTGACCAACTGCGGACGGAACTGCTGCGATGTAAGAACAAGATCCGCCTGCATGATGGACGACATCCAGGTTGAGCAGCGCAAGTATTGCCGACAGTATGACTCTAATCGTGCACAGTTAGAACCCGTCATCTAATGTCTGAAGTTGACAGGATTCAACTGGAGATTGATCTGGCTATCAGAGCACGGACCATGCGAGCAAGGCAACCGACAAGCTGAAGGGCGAGGTGGCCGGCATCGAGAGCAACATTGGTGGTAGAAGAAGAAACAGGTCGAACAGCTGGTGCACGAGATGAAGGGAAGTCAACCTGCAGAGTCTCGGCGGTGTGCCCGGCTGACGAGGTGCGACATCTGCTGGAAGGTGAGTACCGGGGTGGGGGTTGGGATGTCGTTATGTTTAAGGATATTAGCAACGCAATTATTACGCTTGCATTTATCACTTCCGAACTAAAGTCAGTCTCAGAAGTGAGCGTACATTCAGGTTTATAAATGAATAGAAGAAAACAACTTGTACACATGGTAGAAACAATCTTTTTCTCTTGTATTTAATGCTTGCAAGAAACAAAAACAACAACAAATTCATTTGTAATTGTACATGAATATAATAGAAAATGAGTTTAAACAATGTCGGAAATCGTTGAAACTCGTTTTTTTAGTATTTCGTATTTCGTATAGCCTCCAAGCGTCGTGGCATCGATGCCAAGCTTGTCACCGTTGCTGGAATATTATTCCAAATTTCCTGAATCGCTAGTTTGAGCTCCTTTTTGTTTCTGGCTTTTGATTTATCGGTGTTTTTCAATCGGTGCTTAAACTCCCACCACAAGTGCTCAATAGGGTTCAAATCCGGTGACTGCAGAGGGGCTCTAAGTTGCTTAGGAACATTGTAAAGCGACCACTCTCGTACGACGTACGACGTGTGTTTTGGATCATTGTCCTGCTGAAAGTAGTAATCACGCGGTACTTCCAATTTTTGCACGGACGCCCGGTCTGTCCATCGTGGTGTCGATAAACTCCATAGCACCCACAACACTGGCCGCCATTGAACACCACAGTATGACGCTGCCTCCTCCATGATTCATAGCAGGGCTTAAATGCTTGACCTCCAATGACAAATTCGGTTCTCTCCAAATCATCTGTCTTCCATCGGATCCAAATAGATTAATTTTTCGTCTCGTCGATCTCTTTCTTTCAATACCTGGTCACGGCATTATGATTGGCCGGCATTATGATTGGTCACGGCATTATGATGGGTGGCAAGTGATTACATGAAAGTTACCAATAAGTCACGGCCACTACCAATCTTTGCTGGCGAATGGAAGGTTACCTTTTTGTTTTTTAAGTGTGCCATCTACGAAAATCGTTGGAAAATAAAGGGTGTCATACATCAAATCTAGAAAAAACGCTGTAAAAAATTTCCTAGATGACCGATCCTTTTCAAATTGTCGGACAATAAAATATAACCCAAACAGCAAGCTTTTGGCAGATTTGTTTCATTCAACTTCAAAACCATAACCGTACGCTCGCACCTTACGCTTAACTCCACTCATTAGGTTCTGTACAACATCTGGCTGCAGCTTCTTCTGTACGGAAACTCACATGTCTTTCTTAAATTTGAGCTTATGAAATGCTTCCGTAGTACCTGTTTCATAGAATCTCAGTATTTTTCGATGGACCTTAGTTCCGGTGCTTTGGGGGAGTTCATGTCTTTGGATACGAAAGTGACCCCGTTGGCTTCCTACTACTCCAGGACAACAATGAATAGTGGCATGAAAATAGCTTCGGCCTAAAGATCGTAGGGCTGTCGGGTTGCTTCAATAGAGGAAGCAGATGCTTCTGTAGATACTCCTCGAGGTAGATCTCCCCTTTTACAGTCCCGGTAGTTACGGCGTACTCCGTCTGCCACATAAACAGATCGCTTGCCAAATCATGTTTTTATTATCAAACTTTGAAAGTTTCTGCTTCCTTACTTCCTCCGGTACATGAAACTTTTCTGTGACTTTTCCACCGTATTCTGCCGTTCGTCACAATTTGGAGCCTTCTGCACTCTGTTCGTATGCAGTCCCTCCCAGTCCTTGGCTCTTTGAAAGAAAGACAAGATTTTGAACACATCCCAAACAGATTCCGCTTAAACGCTTCCACGGCAGGCTTGTGATCCTGAGCAATAATAGAACATTCATTCTGACCGCATATCTCCTTCCGTTCGATGCTCATAGTTTCGTAGTAACGTTTAATCACACGACTCACCGTTGACTGCACGATTCCGAGTTGATAGTTGTTGAGAGAGTTAAGGACTTGCCAGGTGCCTCCGCAAAATCAATTCGCGACGTTGCTTTTCGGGTGATGCCCTTTTTTCCAATTTTCGAAAAACTCTGTCAGTTTTAAAAATTCAACACGAAATAAACACTCTAAACTACTTCTTCCCAAATTTTCAAAAGAAAATACCCAATGGGTAATTTTATACACACCAAATCCTAATTTTGATATTCAGTAGGAAAATTTACGGTTTTGATCAGTAGGATTTCTAATGAATGATCTGTAAAATATCTTCAATTTACAGATGTCCGTCAGAGAACTACAAGTTTTCAGCAATTCGTATGAAAATATTAATCTAATTATTTTACAGATGTACTTTGTAAACTGTCATTGATAATCCGCTGTCCAGTAAATGCTTCACCGATTTTCAGTAAAACCATAATAATGACTAGTTCATGACTAGTTTGACGATCGTCCAGTACAAATACTTTTACTGAACTGCTTACTGAACACTCAGCTGTTCAAAGTTGAAGTGTTTACTGAGTTCAGTAAAAAAACTTGATGTGTACATAATTTTTCCGTGCTGCAATTTGGTGTGGGACACCCTTTACAACCTATGAAGTGCTCTACTGAAGTATTCTCCTCCTTGGTCGGAGCGGATAATCCGCGACTTGGGTTCAAACTGGTTCTCCGTTGTTCTGACATACTCCTGAATGCGCTGTTCTACTCGGACGTTTCTTTTAGAAAGTAGATAAAGGCGTACTGACTGTGGTCGTCGATCACGGACCAATAAAACCGACAGCCTCTTGCTGTTGTCTACTCCATGGACCCACCAACGTCCGTATGTACAATGTCCAAGATAGCCGTAGAGGTCTTCTCGGCCACTTTCGGAAATGAAGAACGAGCCGTTTTGCCCTGAATACAACACTCGTAGGTCCAACGAATGCTACAATCCACCACCTTCATGCCTGTTGGCAATCTTCTCCGCTTTATCTCACCCAACATTTCCTGATCTCTGTGCCCAGTAGGCTGGGTCAAAATTAAAATTCTAGTTCCCTAGTAATTTTTGGAAGCCTTTTGGGATCCATAATAACTGTGCAAAATTTCAGCTCGATCGGTGAAACTATATTTTTGCTCACGAGGTTTTAATTTTACATAGGATTTTATATGGGAAAACTTACTTTTACATTGAATAATCTGGCGAGGTGACCCGTTGCCACCTAAAAATAAGTGAATCAAATTTTCTTCTTGGAAATTTTCCAAGCAAACTTTTCTTTGAAGACTGCAAAGCGATCCGACGATTGTAGAAAAAGTTATTAAGCTAAAACTCAGATTCTACAATCCAAACTAGACTTTCGGCATGGAGGAAAGCCGATGTCATGCGCATAGTATCTTTGGTTTGGATGATACTGTGCACACGCTTCCGGTATAGTGGACCTATTATTTTTAACGGGGTCATTTATTCGCAATTTTTTACATGTTTTTGCACAAAATTTATCCCAACAATTAAACATTTCAACGAATAACATCGAGAGTAGAGTAAGACCTCCTAAAAAAGAAATATAGGTTGAACCTGAAGCTCTGCAAAATAAGATGCTCGGAAAAACGAATAAATATCTTTTTCAGACAATTTATTATAAATTTTAGCATTCAAAATATTGGTACAATTTACAAAACTGGTACATCTGGACTTTGCAAAAAATCGTATTTTAGTCAACGTGCCGCTACTAAGACTTCAATACTTCATTTAACTTCAAACCCATTTTAACTTTCATTTTTACTGTACAACCATTTGAGCCACTTCTTCGATGCACTCTGGGATGGCATAATGCTTCAAATAATTATAATAAAACATCACTTGAATCGCATCCCTTTTTGTTGGGATTATTTTGGGTTTGAACTAGTTTAAAACTAGGCCAACAAAAGGAATCGACACTGTTCCATTTTCTTCAAGCAACAGATTATAATTCGAACTCGCAACGGAAGCTTTGTATAACTTCGTTCAAACGAGAGTCAACTGTCAAACTGTTCATATGTGCATGATAACGGCTTTCCTCCATGCCGAGTGAACGCCCCACAACAACGTGGTTGCTTGCGCCAACAGCAGCAGGCTACAGCGCCATGCTGCAGGTAGCAGTGTTGATAGGAAAAACAGTTCAGTGAGCCGTTCATTTGGATTGTAATCTAGCTTTCAGCTTAATAACTTTTTTCTACAATCGTCGGATCGCTTTGCAGATCTTCAAAGAAAGTTTCTTTGAAAATTTCCAAGAAGAAAATTTGATTCACTTATTTTTAGGTGGCAACGGGTCACCTCACCAGATTATTCAATGTAAAAAGTGAAGTTTTCTCATATAAATCCTATGTAAAATTAAAACCTCGTGAGCAAAAATATAGTTTCACCGATCGAGCTGAAATTTTGGCACAGTTATTATGGGTCCCAAAAGGCTTCCAAAAATCATTGGGGAGCGAATATTTTTTTCTTTCATATGTCCGTGTCCCACCCTAGTGCCCAGGCGACACATATGCACATTTGCACAAGAATGAGGTGAAAGAGGTTAAGCCATTTTCGCGACATTGCACTATGGTCCAGATTACGAATTTACGAGGAAACATGCTCCCAGCGCCTAAACTTGAAACTTTACAGCAAAGTGATGTTCTACAACATGGTTTGTATCACTAAGGCCCATTTTGTGATGTTAATAAAAATTAGGGTGGTCCCCATTTTCACGGAAATACAAAACCTAACTTTTTTTTTTGCAGAAATAGACGTTTACATTCTTGAGCAAAGTTGTAGCGCAGAAAATTTCATGGAATTTTCATATATAAATTTTTATGTAACTAAAAAATTGACTGATTTAGAGCAATTTTCCCTCATCAACTTAGGGTGTACCATAAAAAAATGTTTTTGTTGCCCCAACTTTTTTATTTCAATTCCCACCGTGTGATTTAGAGCAACTTTTCCCTCGTCAACATAGGGTGTACCATAAAAAAAAGTTTTTCTGTCCTAACTTTTTTATTTAAATTTCTATCGTAAAATTTATTTAAGACGAGTTGTAGAGCTTTTAAAGGCGTGTATTTTGATATATTAATTTTGCCGCTAGCTTCAACCAATCAATAGCTATTGAAGTTTTTCTTCTTAAATCATGCCAGATTCAAATGTAATTTTCTCAAGATACAGAAATAACATATCTCTAGTTTTCACATATGCTAAACAATATAAATTGTACTTTTGAATGACGTTTTTAATTTTTTTTTGTGTTGTAATGTGGATCATTAAGTGATCGTCAGTCGGTGCGAATCAAAACAAATTCAAAAAAAAGGAGAGAGTTCCTCTCCCATGTGCGCATCAGTAAACAGAGTGCACACAATAGATCGCTAAGAATAAACTATACAAGCCACAGTGGTACATGAGCGTCTTTCCATGCGTCAATTTTTGCCTGTTGAAGTGGCGGACTTGTTCCGTCGCTACAACCTACCCTGCAGTGATGTTAGAGCTACAGATTGACGTCCATGGTCTCGAGTACCATTGGATACATGCCCTTTCGCTCAATTTTCAAAAACATCTGTTAATTTTCCTACCTGCCGCACTCTGGCGAAACTTTCAACACTTTCTCTTCACATCTTTCATTCTAGCCAAAAACATTGTTGTTCACTCTTGGTGCCTCATGGTGATGAGCGAACATCTCCTTCTACATCAACTTTATGATGTTTTTCCAAACAGTTCTGGCGTTCAAAACATAAGATTTACAGTTGTTACATTAATTTTTAGGCAAAACAAAGTTACAATAAATATTCAAACAAACTCAATTAATGTTAAAAAATTATAAAGCAATATGACATGTTTTGGGTCATCCAAACTCTTCTTGAGATCAGAACATAGGACCTTCAGTTGCAACAGAAGCTTTCTGGGCTATGCAAAACTACGCTGTCTATTGAAACATACTCATTGATTATCTTGAAACACCAACAGACATTATGAGATAATCTTCTAGGTTATCCAAAATATCCTGGAACTCAAAACTGAAATTCTACAGCTGGAACTGAAGTTTTCTGGACCAAGCAAAGTAACAATAAGTTACCTTAGTTACATATAGAATGAGATATTTTGGAATATTCTAGGTCATCAAAACTGCCCTTGAATTCAGAAACTAGGTACAGGTATACCTCGATAGTACGTACCCTCGATAGTACGTACATTTTGCCTCGATAATACGTACCCTCGATAGTACGTACATATGATTCGATAGTACGTACAGCCACGAGACTAGATTTTAACCCTTCTTACAAATTCACCCTTCAAACAGGTTGCGGCGGTAGGACATTATTTTATTAAATATTTGTAACGGCCTTACCCGAATAAAAATAACTATACAATTACAATACAATAATATAAAATAACATTAAAGTCTATTGCCGACCATGAATCTTATTGTTCACGTATTAGATAAATGAAAAATGCATATTTTCATTACAGTAGATCTACTATTCCCCCTATATGCTAGAATTTTAAACAATTGCAAAACAATACAATCAATAGTAGATAATTGACTCAGATTTGTTCGGGAAAAAATGATTTTTTCCATAGTTAAGATACATAACAACCCCCTTATTCTATTGTCGATGCCTAAATCTATCTATATAAATAAAAATGAGTTGGGGTTCCTTTGTCACGATTTAACCCGCGAGCGGAAGGACCGTTTGGCATGAAAATTTGTATGCAGAGGTTTTTGAGGCTCCCTCCTCTGAAAGGGGGGGGCTCCCATACAAATGAAACACATTTTTCTGCACAACTCGAGAACTGATCAAGCAAAGGAACCCAAATTTAGCATGTGGAAGTTTTTGGAGGCAAAAAATGTTTTTATGGAAGTTTGAGACCCCTCCCCTCTCTAGAAAGGGAGGCTCCCATACAAGTGAAACAGAGTTTCTGCATATATCAAGAACTAATCAAGCAAATGGAACCAAATTTGGCATGTGGGGTTTTCTGGTGGCGAACAATGTTTCTATGGTAGTTTGAGACCCATCCCCTCTCCTAGAAGGGATGCTGTCAAACAAATGAAACTGAAATTTCTTTATAACAACTCTAGATCTAATAAAGCAAATGGAACCAAATTTGACTTGCAGGGATTTTAAAGGCAATAAATGTTTCTACGGTAGTTTGAGACCCCTTCTCCTCTCTGGTGGGGGGCTCCATACAAATGAAATACAAGTTTCTGCATAACTCTAGAACTAATCAAGTAAATGTAACCAAATTTGACAGGTAGAGGGTTTTGAAGGCAAGAAATGCTTTTAAATTAACTCGAGACCCCTCCACCCTCTGTAAGAGGGGGCTCTCATACTAATGAAACACAAATTTGTGCAAACTCATGAGCTAATCAACACATATGGACCAAATTTGGCATGTGGAGGTTTTTGGAGAGAGAAATGTTTCTATGGAAGTTTGAGACTCCTCCGCCATCTGGAAGGGGAGAGAGGGGTTTCCATACAAAACAGCACCAATTTTGCCTAACTCGATAACTAACTAAGTAAATGGAACCAAATTTGGCATATGGAGGTTTTCGAAGGCAAGAAATGTTTCTATTGTGGTTTGAGACTCCTCTGCTTACTGAAAGAGGGGTCTCTCATATGAATGAGAATATATAACATATAAATGAAACACGAATTTCTGCATAACTCGAGAACAAATCAAGCAAATGGAACCAAATTTGGCATGTGGAGGTTTTTGAAGGAAATAATTTTTTTTAAGGTGGTTTGAGACCCCTCCACCTTCTGAAAGGAGAGACTCCCATAAAAATGAAACATAATTTTTAACATAACTCGAAGGCCAATGAAGCAAATGAAACCAAATTTGGCATGTTAAGGTTTTTGGAGGCAAGAAATGTTTCTATGGCACTTCACCACCCCTCACTTTAAATGGGGGGGCTCCCATACAAATAAAACGCAAATTTCTGCATAACTCGAGAGCTAATCAAGTAAATGAAACCTTTTTAGCATATGGGGGTTTTTGGAAGCTAGATTTCTATATACATAAAAATGATTTTCTGTCTGTCTGTCTGTCTGTCTGTCAGACCCTTATACACTCGAGAAGTTCTGAACCGACCAACGTGAAAATTTATATGAAGGGGTTTTTGGGGCTGGGGAAGGTTCTTATGATTGTTTGAGACCCCATCTCTCTCAGGAAGGAAATAGATAGAAGTTTGAACCCCTGCTTATTCAAGAAAAAAAACTCATTTAAAAAAAAAACCATAATCGTGCCAGTTATATCAAATTTTCCTTCATTTAGTTGCCAGCATAGCAGCGCACGCACCGGGTTCAGCTAGTTAACAATACATTCAATTGTAAATCTATGAGAATTTTTTTATCGAGAGGCCGCGGTTTTGATTCTTTGTGAACTCATTTATTGCATTCACACTCTAATAAGCTGGATTACCCTGCAATAAGTCACAACTGGACATGATATGTTTCACCTCTCTCTGTACCTTATAGCTCCTACTCATGCGTTTGAACAAATGTCATAGGTGTCTATTAGGGTTGTCAGGTTGTTAACTGTAGTATACAGAATATGTGTGAAGGAAATGTTAAAATGCTTTAAATGAATTTAAGAGTATTAATTTACTGTTCGATTTGGGTATAATCATTCTATTTGAGTATAATCACCTTAGCATGAAACGAAATAAAACTTGTAGTAAACTATACGAAAAGCTTCTCATTTCGCAAGAGTAAACAAAACCAACGCAACGCATTGTCATGAGAGGCCGTTAGCTATAAATACCAGCTAGCTGTGCTAATCCGGTTCATTCTTGTAACGAACTTTTACAGCAACGGACCTGTAGCAGCAGCAACAGTGAAGCAACATTATCAAAGCTGAAAACTTCGCTCAAGTCACAACATTAACCAGTTGGTTTACGTAATTTTGCGTCTTCTTTGTGCGTTGCGCACACACACATACACACATACACATACACATACACACATACACATACACACACACATACACACACATTTTCCTTTCCCGTTAAGCTGATTCGATTGGTATATGATATGACAAGAAAATCATTCCTTTTGCCGAATTAACTGCCTTTATAGGACAAAATATTTATTTACATGGTTAAATTTATTATTTTATACAATTAAAGTGATTTAAAACCCACTACAGATATAAAAAACAAAACAAAAATTGTGATTCGATAGGACGTACGATTCGATAGTACGTACACTAAACGAGGCGTAGGTGTACGTACTATCGAGGTATACCTGTATTCGTAAAATTAGCTTTATAACCTAGGAAAGGTGACGATATGCACTTTGAAATTTTTTTGTGCAACTGACACACATTCAATGAATCTTCGGTAAGGTCATCTGTCATTATCAGATTATCTTGGGATGTTCAAGTTTATAAAACTTGAGTTCAGAACTTACGATATACAGTAGTAACCCTAGCCTCTTGGGCTATACGAAACTACGATAACTATTCAAACATAATGAATATTCTGAAACGTCCACAGACATCATAGAATAATCTTATTAGTTTTAGGTTATTGAAAACTAAAGGTCTACAATTGTAACAGTAGCTTTATGGGCAATGCTAAATTAAGTTGTTGTTTGGCATGAATATCCCAAGATTATCTCATAATGTCTGTTGGTCTTCCAGGGCATTCATTGAATATGTTTGAATATATATCGTAACATTGTAATGCGGATAAAGTTACTGTTACAACTGTAGATCTTAAGTTCTGAACTCCACGACAGTTTGGTCAACTTAACACATCTCAATAAAATACTTCATACTTTTTGCAATCATTTCTATGTTGTTGAGCACCTATTTAATCAGAACACACCAAATTGCTTGTATACTAACGCTTGCGGATTTTAAAGGTTAATTCAAAGAATATTGCATTGTAAAATCGGAATGGCTTACATTTAGTTGCGTGGTGCTACGTCATCATTCCGAACAACCCAATGGGCTGAACCTTGACGTTTTTTTGCTCATGCTTAGCTGCGTTGTTATGGACGTGAAAAAAAAGCTTGGTCGTTTTTTTCAGTGAAGATCATGAAAAATGAAAGTGAAACGAATCGTTTGTGTTGCTGCAGGTATGGATAATCGATTTAACATAAAACTTACTCAATTATTTTAGTTTTCGTGCAATTTTGTTATCATAATCTTAACCACGGATTAAGTGCCAAATTTATGATTTCCAAATTCCGTGTTTTAGTTTCTGTTCCAAAATGGCTCTGAAAAAATAAAACGAATTCAGTACACTGTGGTTCGATTGCACAACGCCCAGACCTTATAAGGAGTGGAGCCTTCACTCGAGCTGCCTCTCGAATGTGTAATGTACCGGAAAGTACAATTCGAGATAAAATAAGAACAGGTACAGAAATTCACTTGGAGCTCCGACAGTTCTTAATCTTGAGGGTGAGAATCGTATTGTCAAATGAATTGTTGACTTAGTCAAGGCCGGATTCCCAGTAAACACCGAACACCTTCCACCAGTACCTAAGACATGAAAATCAAGAACCCTTTCAAAAATGGAGTACCAGGAAGGGTTGGTGGCGGGTTTTTGGAAACGCCATCCAACCGTTTCGCCAAGAGTGCCAAGCACTCTGTCTAAAAGCAAAACCATCGTAACCGATGGTTTCAAGAAGCTTCTTCATTTATTAAACAAAGTCATTTGGAGGGACCGATGAGAAATCCAAAGCAAACCTCGAATATTTATAATCTTTGGAATGGAAGAAATTTTGAATTAATGTTCAATATTTATATACTTTTTTGATGAATAAAGCTCTGAAAAGTATGTTGACTATCGCCAGAAAGATAAGCATTTTAATTTTGAATTTTTATACAATCTATAAGAAAATACATTACCACAGAATTAGGCTCTCTTGTGCGCGGTATTTGGAACTCCATACTTGAAGTGCGCGGAATTAGTCAAATTTAAGATTGAAATATTTATACATTTTTTATGTTTCAGTTTTATAAAGCAACGTAAATCATATTTTTGGTTCATAATGTATACTATACATAATCGGTGATCACAGCAAGCCGTGCATGGAAACGTGCGTGTCTTGTTTTTGCTGCGTCCTTTTTGCGAAAAATAGAGTCAAAAATATATTCGTAATTCAACCTAAACGAACAGTGAAATCATAAAATCGACACGCGTTTTGTGTAAGATTACTAATTGTATTTCGGCTCGAAAAGGATGCTGTAAAAATATTTGCCGAACAGCGGAGTGCTACTTCACATAAATGCGTCCTTTAGCATCACAGGGAAGCCGTCCAAATGAAGACTGTACATCAGCAACAATTTCCGGTGAGATCTTTCTGATTATAGCTAAATTTGAACGATACTGCTAAATACGTGCCATCATCAAAACAATAAGATTTGATGATGGAAGTGTATGCACAGTACCTATATCCATTTGATATTTGTACTGTGTTTATGCGGGGCTTGTTGGAAATGAAAGTAAACTCGGAATGGACGTGAGCAACCAGGCATTCTGAAATGGGTCACTGGAACCCAACAGAACTATCACCTTCCAACTCCCGGGGTAAAAATATTTGTCGAGTCAACAACAGTTCGTTTAACTGCAAACATTTTTCTTCCATAAAACACTGCCGGACGGTAAGCGTTGGATTGTATATACACAAACACACACACATTATGTATACCATACATAATCAAATGACAATCGAAGAAATACAAATCGTTGTTAATTCATTTTTTTTGTAACGGGTTATAACTTGCAGCTTCACTAACACCACGGTAACAGGACATATCATGGTATCCAACAATAATTCTTAGGGGCGATGTTCAGGCCTTTGATATTGTCTATGTTGACAACTTGTAGTACTGATGTCAACCCCAAGAAGTATTGCCACAAGAATATGCATCGTATTATTAATTCATAAAGCAAATGATATTTCTAGACAACCCTCAATTGCAAAGGTGTGCCTATGTTGGCTACTTACAGCATTGCGGTACCTCCAAATAATACTCCCAAAACTTTAAATTAGTATTTAAGGGCATATGCTGAAGCGTTCTTGGCGACAGCCATTACTTCAACATTTAGAATTGATATAACTCAGAATCTGTATTAAATATTGAAAATTTAATCACATCAGTTTGTATGCTTACTTGCTGTGAACAATCTGATAGAGTTCGATTCGATGTTCATTCACTAACAATCGAGATTTATCAGTTTGAAATAGCAAGGTGAGTTTGCGAGAGCGAGATAAAAGATAGGAAAAAATACATGGAGCAGCGATTCACCTTAATGAGCTCCTATTTTAAGGTATGTTGTAAGGGTCAGTCAGTCAGGTTGCCTTATGTCAATGGCGTTCATTTTACTGCCCCTGATTATTTAGTTTTATAAAGATGGAATTTACCTTAGTTTATGCAGGCTGTACAGTTCCATTTAAACATACATACCATTTTATTTCCCATTACATACGGCTTCCGGTTTCCATGATACTTCATGATTTGTAGAGTTTGACTTTGGCAGTATTCAACTCTTGAAACCCGGAATGAACACTCGTTGCCTCACGGTGACTCAGGTGTATAAAGTAGAAATTGATAGCAGAGGAAAAACAATAAATGAAACCGTGATTAGTTGATTGACATTGAATTGAACGTGAGTAAAATTGAAGTGAAATCAAAATTATATCAAAACAGCTCCGAAAAAGAACCGAAATGGAATTATAATGAAATCGAAATAGAATCGAAATGACACCAAAGCGGAACCGAAACAGAACCGAAATAAAATTGAAACGGAGCCGATATAGAACTGAACTAGAATAGAAACTAGAACTAGAATACAAACATACAGTTCGTACAGTTGTTCGATGAGCACGATATTTTTTTATACAATCTGCCTTCAAAATGCGTTTCAATTCGTGCAATGCAAGTATCCGGAGAAGACTCCGAAAAGGAGCATCCTTCCAACATAGGACATCATATTTATTTTTCGTCTACCTTCGAACACAGCACACTACGATCTCGAAAATCACGATTTTC